>OZ020537.1:3313916-3393993 GCA_963971435.1 Lasius platythorax | reverse complement strand
CCTCCCTCTCTCTCTCTCTCTCTCTCGCTCTCTCTCTCTCCCTCTCTCTCTCTCTCTCTCTCTCTCTCTCTCTCTCTCTCTCTTCCCCTTCCCTGGGCTTGTACTGATTTATAATCTTTAACTATGCATTGTCATTTCGTTGCGGTTTCATTGAATAGTCGTTGCCATAGCGGTGTTATCAAACACTCTTAAGCATACGTCAAATTTAACGCAGTATATTGAAATTAACGTTATCAAATTATCTTTTCGAATTTATTCGAAGCTTGAATGCTTTCGACTCTTGGAAATCTCTTAGATATTATATGTACGATATATTAATCTTTTTCCAAAATCGTAAAATTTGCATTAATGCGTCAAACGCGAAATTCAAAAACGCACCATTTTATAATAAATATCATCGGCAATTGTATAATTAATCTTTGTTACATTATTGGGATTTAATTGCAAGACTGCTGCTATGAAATAATTTTTGTGCACAGCATGGTATGATATCAAATGTATTTGTAGAATTGAAATATTATTATAAAATAGAATTAATATGGAAATATATGTAATTATTTCTTGACGTCGGTGCATTTAACTGCATTGATTTATAATATAATGCATCGTATCGCATGTAGGCATGCATTAATAATTCAAAATGGCTGTATCGTAAGAGCTTCTATGGCCGGCACCATAGAGATTTCTGTAGTGCGATAAAAAAATAAAGGAGGGTTCTCCGTGACAGCGACCAATCGCGCCACTCTCCGATCATATCAGTCGACTTAATTTATTATTTTATGCATGCGTAACCTACAATAATGATGCAAGATTTACAAAGATAGCGTTTACTTAAAGCGTCTTAAGGCATTTTTTCATAACAAATGCAAAACAACGCATTGTTTCAGTATAGAGATAACTTTAGCCATAAAAAAAATTTCAGATAAATTCAAATTTACTGTGAAAAAATATGAGCAATTCTTTAAAAATAATTTAATTTTAATTTAATTGTATCAATTTTACGTAGATTCTTAGAATTAAAATGCCCCATATTCTGAATTATTAATTTACAATTAGAACACAGTTTTATATAATACAACATTTTATGATTAAATATTTAAAAAATCACATATTATAAAGTATGTTACGTTTTTCTGCATTTGAAGTAAAACATAGCAATGAATGGTAGTTTTGGTTCAAAGATAATTAAAATTAAAATCGGAATATTATACGCAAACGCAACTATTTAGATGCCTACGAACGAATTCATTCCAAACGGTCGATTAAATTTGCACTGATTTACGCCAGTATCGCCGCGTTAACTTGAAATAAAAGTGATTCAAGAATGACTCATAAGATCAGCGTACTCGTTCATCACGAGAGTCGCATGGGAATTCTTACGATGGACCATTCTAACGCAAACGTCTCTCGCGCCGGACAGAAGCGCGGTTCGATGTGTGCGTATAGCCGATGCTCGGAGGGTAATGCTGGATGGAAAGGGTGGAAAAACCTACCTCAACTGGGACGTTGGAGAGAGGGTTCGTTCGCGATGGGAGAGCAAAAGAGAAAAATAAAAAAAAAGCCGGAGCCGCGGAGGAGACGACGTTGTCGACGACGACAACGACGACGACGACGACGACGACGACGGGATATCTGGGTCGAGACTCGTCGTCGCCGGCGTCCCGGCGCCAGGCATCCTTCTCTTTGGCTTTTTTCGACGGGCCGGCGAACGGAAAAACGACCAAAGATGGAAAAGTGCTGTGGTGCTTGGTTGTCCCGCGGTTTCTTCGCTTTATTCCGAAGAACGAGGAGGGCGTATTTTGGCCGCATTATGTCGTAAAGTGACGTTAATTGATAATTTTTTGATGATCCTTGTAAACCCTCCCACGCTACGGTTTCTTTGTTCAAGATATAATATCTACAAATAAGAGTGTAAATCATAATAACAGTGCAAATCTATATATACCAGTTGATTTATTATTCCGTAGAGATAAACATATTTTAACTCTGCTGCTACTTAAAAAAATTGTAGTAACAGAATGTGATTGCGATATTCTTTTATGGAAATAAGAATATAAAAATGCACGCATTAACAATTACAACATTTTTTTTTTCGCACTTTTGTTTCATTCTTCAAATGTCACTTGGATCGGGATTAAAGTATCGCTGTGTTCTATTATCATTAACAGAATTATTCTATCTATATTTAAAACTTATTGCTATATACAATTTATAATGCAAATTATTCATATTACAAATTAATATATTTTAAGAAAATAATATTGAAGCAGCAAGTAAGAGAGAAAAATTGCTAAGAAAATATGCTTCATGCATTTGCTTATGTACTGTTACGTTGTGCTCTATGCGTTTATATTCATATTTTTATATCTACGAAAGAAAAATCGTTTAGAGAAAATGAATCACGTTCTCCGATCGTAACCGTTCAAAGATTTTTCCGCCGATTCTCGAAATCGAAACGAGGCATCGACCTCGCCGCTGTAGAATCCAACGGCGTTGAGAGATCCAAAAAAGGTTCGCTCGAATTTAATTCTGTAAGGACGAGGAAAGGGTGAATGGGGTGAAGGGGGAGGGGAAGAGAGAGAGAGAGAGAGCGAGAACTCGTCGCGCGAGGGCTGTCGGTGTAAAACTGGCGGAAGGCCGCTGCCGGCCGTTACGCGAAAGTTAGAAGTTAGTTACACGGGGGTGGCCGCCCCTCATCTGCATATCCGCACACTCTACCCCCTATTCCCTACCCTCCTCGTCGCCGTCGCATCCGTCGCACCCCTTTCCCTTCACCACCCTCGTTTCCGAGTCGCTCCGATCTTCCTTTAACCGGCGTGCTGCCATCGCAAGCTGCTCAACAAGTGGTTCTTCGGTTTAGCGCCCGGCTTAGCGCTTCTTTAATTTTCGTTGCCCTCTTCTTCGTGGCCTTCTCGTAACTCCGCTATCTCGCGCCTCTCGCCAAACGATTGCTGTTCTTTGAGCGGAGTGAATGTTATAGTAGCGTCAAGTTTTAACACAAACCTCTCTTCGACGCGATCTTTTGTCATATATACTTTGTCAGAAAGTATCTTCGAGAATCCGCTAAAAGTCCCTTGTAACTTCAATTTATATCATAGACTTGAAAAGGGATAAGTCACGGAATATTTTAATGAGCAATTATCGAAGCAATACGAACAAAATTCTCAAAATTTTTCAACTATAGCGATAATGGAGTAATGATGTACTTTGCTCCACAAGCAATAACAGGATCGGAAAGTATGGAGAAAGCAAGGGTTGCGCACGATGCGTTACTTCACGATGGTACTTCAAAGGGTGACTTCTCACGCGAGCGACAAGCACGCATTCGCATGCGTGACGAGCGTAATACTCTGGGCTCTGAATGACACGAGGGACGGACCGTTTCCCGGAGGATGAGGAGGATGCTGAGGAAGCATGAGAAATTGAAGACGGAATCGAGCTTTTCGTACACACGGACGCGATTGTACGGCGCTGGCGTAGTTCTTTTCTTTTCGATTTTTGCTCCGCCCCGTAAACCAAAATACAAATAATATTGTACGCGGAATGAGACACCGCAATGGAGAGAGAGAGAGAAAAGGGTGGTGGCGTTCGGTGGTCTCATCGGGCTATTTAGGGCGGAAGGAAGAAAGGGTTCTCCAATAGTGCGAAGCTATCTGCATACCAATGGTACAATGGCAATTAGGGATGCACCGTTAGAGGCATTAGAGGCATTAGAGTGCGTCGAGTTCTCTTCCCCGCCTTTTCTCGCTCTACTGGTGCTTTCGCTCCGATTATATTCTCCGTTAAAAAAGAGAATGAATCTTTGAGACTGTCGGGGAGTCACGTTCTCTCTCGTTCTCTCTCTTTCTCTTTTTCTTCTTTCTCTCTCTCTCTCTCTCTCTCTTCCTCTTTCTTCTTCCGGATGCTCTTCTACGTGTGTACATCCGAGCTAACTCGAAAAGCTGATACCACTCGAGAAGAAGCGCGTCGCTACCTGCGGCCGCGGCCCATCTTTCGTCGGTTATTTGCGAGCGTCTCATAAAACGAGGCTACGGTGTATTCGTGGCGCCGATTATTCCGTACTCTGGGCTAACTGGCATGAATCTTTTACATTCATCGATCGTAACGCTCGAGACCTACCGAAAGTGGTCAGATTACTTTATAATGTTTCAGTGAATTTTTCTTCGTGTTGTGACGTCATTTTTCGAAGAAGGTGGCAGATTTTCTTAATACGTTTCAAATCGAATCAAGTGAATTGAAATATTGTTACCTTCTCTTTTTCTTTTTCCAAATTCGCATAAATAAACTAAACGCTCATTTTTGTGTTATAGAACAAAGACAAATAGTTATTCGAATTGTCACATTGCGGACATTTAAAACGGCTATAGATCCTTTTCGGATATTCTTCCCTTTCGTTTTTTTCGTCCAAAATCTTTCTCTAAGGTAAATAAACAATCTCTAGGAAAAAGGCTGTAATTTATCATGCATTAGATTCGTTGCATCGGGACTGTGTCTATTGATAGGGGTGGGAGGGGATTAATTTACGCGAGGGACGCCGAAAAAAAAGTCTAAGCTTAAAGCCATGTTGCTTTTGACACTCGTCAAAGTATTCTTCGTCGAATACACAGATGCGCACGGTATACACATAGCATTGCCGCGATCTTCCAAACCGCCCCTACTTCTTCTCCCTCGCTTCGAGCACACGTGACACTCGCACACATCGATTCCTGGATGTGTGCTTTCTGGTCGTCAGAGCGCATGCTGCACTGCGCACAATTCCTACCACCCCATCCACCCACTTCCACCGCCGTACCTCTTTTACCACCCTGACGCCACCGCCCTCCCCCGCCCCTGACTCCAAACTCTCATGCAGCGCGCCATGCAACCCCCTAGGAGGCGACTCTTATTATTTCCATTTTTCCAATTCGGTTGGGGGGCGGGAAGCGAGCGTGCAACACACTCCCCCACCCCCTTCTACTTCCTTGCCATCTTCTCTCCCACCCTTCGGACCGTCTCCATCGCCCTCTTACTTGCACCCCCTTCTCAGGTGGCCGGCCGAAGGAAAAATATCTATATTTATCTGTTTCTTCGCGTGCTACGTCTCCCTACCCCTTATCCCCCCTCGCCATACTCCCTTCTCTCCGCGATACCATCCTCCGCCTCCACCTTTCGAGATTCTCTCTGTCTCGCCTACTTTCTTTTTCTTTCTCATTCCTCTTACTTCTTTCTCCTTCTTACCTCCATCTACCACTTCTTACCGCGTCGCGGCGCCGCGCGTCCGCGAGACCGACGGAGAGAGAGAGGGTGGAAAAGACTAAGAAAGACAGAGAGGATAGCAGGGTGAGCGTGAGAGCAGGGGAGAGGTAGAGAGAGGAAAAGGAAGTAAAAGACGGAGGCTACTACGACGACGACAACGACGACGACGACGTCGACGACGACGACGCCGGCGGCCACGGCGAAGCGTGCGCGTCTTTCCTTGGCCCCTAGCGCGAGAAAGAGAGATCGAGAAGGAAGGAGACGGCGGTAGGAGTAGGAAGGATAGAAAGGGAGAGAAGGACGGAGAAAGAGAGCGCCGAGCTTCCGCTTCCTTATGCTCCGCCGCGGACTGCATCAACCAGTCGCGCGGTCGCGCTCACATAAGAAACTGGAATTCGAGAAGCCGACCCCCTTCTCGAGCCGCCGCGCAGAACAGAAGGAAGCGAATGGTTACCGGCGAGTGTACGTCGCGCGCGGTTGTCGCGAGACTTACCCCGTCGCACATTTAATTATAAAGCAAAGAAGACATACATACATACGTACGTGCACCCCCGAGAAGGAACAAAATCATCTGCGCTCCACCAAGGCTCGAGTGCGACTGAACCAACATTTACCCCCACCATCATCACTGCTCTAACGAACGGCGCGAAGCGAGTCTTAACGTCGTCCCGCGATTTACGAGGGGGCCCCCGGTGGGCCCGTCAGATCGGGCCCGAGCGAGATCCGTCGACGCCGATCGGCCACACTTGGCTCGACGACAGTCGCGTCATTCACGCCGACGATGAAGAGAGGGGGGCCGCGCGGCCTCCTGAACGAGTTGCACGAATACGCCATGAGAATGACGCCGCCGGATATAACGAAGGCTTAAGGGGATGCTACTCGATGCCACCTCGCGCCACCGAGGAAGATGTTTCTGCCTCTTTCAGTGCTTCCTCTTCCTCTTCTTCTTCCTGGCGACGGAGAGATCCGACCAGGTGGAGGAAGGCGAGTTCGGGGAAGATGCTGCGTGTTCTCGCTGAGGGACAAATCTTAACGAAGAGGGGGCAACATCGACGTTAATGTCGCGAAAACGGGAGAGATCCCAGACGATCAACCAAAGTTCCTATTTTTCACGTGTTTTAGCCCAAGATTAGAAAATTAAGGGAGCGATAATTAGAGAGAAATAAGGGAGGAAGGACAAGGAAGAGAGAAAAAGAGAAGGAGGATAAGAAGAGATCGAGATGACGCACGTCGAAACCTCGTGTCCGCGACGAGAATGGAGAACGGGAGCCTCCCGCGCTAATTAACCAGCCAATTAGAAAGCCCGCGGCCATGTATAATGAGCTGCGCGCGCAAAAGTTCCTAAATGTAACGCGGTCTTTTTTCCTTCGAATTCGCGCCGGTCACGAGGCACGGCGCGCACTAATAATATAAATTTAAATATATTAAGAAAACGAAAACTCCTCCTCTCGCCCGTTCGATTATGAGCGCGAAAAGTACGAGTGTGATTGAAAAGAAATAACAGGTGGAAAGGGGGAGGAGGAAGAAAGGAGCGCTTTAGTCCTCGGTACTAGTCCGCTAACAATCATAGTGATAGTAATAAATAATACAGTTAGGGGTTAATTGTACAACAGCGAAGAGCGCCTTCTCTGCCAAGACGAGGAGAGGAAGAAGGCGGAATAAATAAGCAACGTACTTGTGTCTTATGGCGTCTGATTCCGCCAACAGGCAATAAAACAGGAGGCTCGAGGCGCGAACGAAGACGAGACACGTCGTTTCCCTTGAAATCCTTCCCCGCGCAAAGCCACAATGCGCGGAAGGAAACCTATTTTTTTCGAGGCAACATGGAACTTGTGGATGAACACACTCGACTTCGGAAGCCAACCTTGCAGCTCTTTAAGCAGTTTTTAACTGTACGTTAATGTGCCACGTGGGCTCTTGAAGCAATTTCCCAGACCGCGCGCGCCGCGCGGCGTTTTTATCCTCTTAACCGAGTACGATAAATAAAAGAAGATTACTGAATAAATAAACAAACAAACAAATAAATAAATATATATATATATATATACACAATTTAAGAACCTATTTAATTATATATTCCTATATACATATACAAGGAACACATGTACAGGTATTTTACTAGGTCCTTGCGATTTTAAAACTCACCCTTTGTTGAGATTAAGAGGGAGTAGAAAAGCGAGAATACCAAGCGAAGGAGACCAAGAAAGGGGTGCTTTTCGTGCATCGACATCCAGAAAGATATTTTTCACTGCGTCGGATTGGTGTAACGAGAACGGTAAAATGTCCACGATGAGTGTCGTCTCGAACTCTTCCGTCGAGGTGGACTCGGATTCCTCGAACGACGTGTCGAGCAAGGACGACAGCAGTGCCGAAAGAAAGTTTATTCTACGAAACGAGCTGTACAACAGTCTGCTGGCGAGCGCGTTAGGCAAAACTGTGCTCAACAGGCATCTCAATTTCAAAGAGCAGGGGATTAACTTCAATCTAGCGAATCTAAAGGACAACTTGAACGCGCTCGGCGCACTGAAGGAGTTAAAGGACCTGAAGGGCTTGACCGTCAGCAGCGTGCCCGCCTTTCCGAGAAACTTAGCTCTCCATCGAGAAGATCACGATGAGGTTAGACTCGAGTCGCTGAAAAATTTTGCATTGTTGCATCGCCTGTTGTTGCAAATTGCTAATATTGCAATGTAACAACAGATGATATTATTGCATATGCACACTGTCAATTGTCTCTTTGACATCTTTCCTCGCGTGAAATATTAAATAGAGGGCCGCAATTGTGTGATGAATTCGGATATAATTTAATAATTTACATATTCATGTGCTTGTGGTTTTTTTTACTATATGTTATGTAATTCTAAATATGCGCGGTATCATTCGCGCTAAAGTAAACAAAAATTAGAGATTTTCTTCAAATATTTCTGTAACTGTGCGTTTGTTTAACGAACATGACGTGGATATATTACTTATAGTATATTAGGAGTATATAAACGAAAACGTGGTGGAAAAGCGCCAAGTGTGGGAGGAACGTAAACGATATCGCCAATGATCGTGAGGATAGTTAGCGAAGAGTTAAAGGCCGGTTGACAGGTCGGCGAAACTGTTTGCGGGATAAAGTATGTCTTAACGTGGCTGCTTGTCCGTCGTTAATATTATAAGTTGTCAGTTAAAAAGTTAGAGCATAGTTAACGGCAACAGGAGTTTTCGCGTAACAAGAGCATAAAACGCGAGGCCGTGCCAAGATTTCGTTTGTACGGATACGCTCTGTTTTCCTGACAGTTCTTTTCAAATGTTCTCAATGTGCTTTGTTTCAGAATCATGATGTTTTATCACACGATTATTTGTCTTGGTTTTTTTTTTTATTTCGAACGGAAGATGGTGTTTTTGTAATTAAATCGCTTTATTACGCTGCTTATCTTTTTTAAACCTATTCCATACGATTATAAGACTGGAAAGAAAATCTGTGAATAAATTTGAAAAACTGCTATTCGAAAAAATATAGTGATTATATAATTACAAGGGTGTTTAATTTTAGACAGTCAGGTGAAATAATAAAATAAGTAAAAAAGTGGTTGTGAAATTTTAAAATAGTCCGAGTTTAATTAAAATTTAATTATATATTTAATTTTATTAACATTAATTTTTATTACTTAATTTTGTTGTTTCATCGTGTTTACATGCAAATATGTATATCACTAGTAAGTGGCAGTTCAAATGTTACTTTAAGCAAAGATATAAATTTAATTAATCTTTGTTTTTTTTAATTGACCTTGATTGATGTTTTTTAAATTTATTTTTGTCCTAATTTATTAATTTGCTGCAGCAGTAAAAATACGCTGGCGGTGATTTCCTGTTGCTTTCTTTTATTTTCGCCCGAATTGCAACCACAAAGGAACGTTTTCTTGGCACACGGTTTTAGCTCGTTTTAGTCTCAACGTCTACGATTCCTGACCCAAATATACATACACCTGCAAATTTATCTTGTTTCAATCTTGTACAAAACTTATTGCTTTTATGTATTATCTTTCAGGAGAAATAATTTTTTCGAAGACATATATTTAATCGATCACATACACATATACAATATATGTATTTATGATACAGAATTTTCATCGCGAATTATATTTTTGCACTGTGGGATAATATTTAAGAATATTTTTATTATATATATTATAAAAGAGATTTTGATTTAATTGATGTTGTAACTGCATCGAAAAGTTAATCGAAATAAAACATTCTCGACTTATAGTCTAAAGATAGATCGGTAAACAAAATTTATATACGAACGCATCTATTCAAACATCATACTTTGCTCTAATAACTAATCAACAAGTAATTACTTCTCGATCAGGATTTTATTATATTTGGAACTATTGAGCCTAAAGAGAAAAATGTCACGGACGTCGTACTGCGTGCTTCGAGACCGTGCAATTAAGTTAGTCGCAATAATGAAATGCGTCATCCCCCTTTGAGGCTCCCTTAAGAAATAACACCCCTGGTAAGCTCTAGGGGATAGTTATTCGAGAGACTAATAATCATGCTTACGATTCGTAACACGTTTTTCTCACGATGTACCGCTGCGTGACAATTAACGATTTCAATCTAAAGCCCCCTTAATTAATGATTTACCGCGATTAATTAGCGGTGTCAGGAAGGGCCGAAATTTCATTTCGCGCGAGAAAGAAAATCGGTAGAATTGAAACTCGATTATTTTAAAGTCATTTGACAGATCTGTTATGTATATTCTATAGTAAGTTTAAAAAGAGAAAAAATAATAAGCAGAGACACACATAAAGAATGTCATAATAATCATAAAAAAGAGAAGATACTTGTTTTACTTATCAGAAAACTCGGAAAAAAATAATTGTACCGCTTTAAAATTCACTCTGGAATTGATTTTTAAAAGCACCAATTTAAAAAAAAAAAGATAAGTTTTTTTAATCTGTTGACAGTAAAAACGGGCCAGCGTTTTAATTCAAGAGAAAGATTACACATATTGAATTTTTGGGAAAGGGTGCTAATGGTATTATTGAATTACAACGCAATTTTGTTCGATGAAATATGAAATTTGCGATGAAATATGAAATTTCCGTTAGGAAACGGAAACGGATAATGTGCCGATATCGCGAATACAAAAGCGAATCACGAGAGAGTCTTGCAAAGAGATGATTCCAGTTGCATCTACTTTTATAACAGTCGCCGTGCTCATCATTCCTCTCTGCATTCGACGACATATCGATTGGCTATCGCTTGCGCGACGTACATTTTCTCTTCTTTGTCTGAGGCTATGAATTTCTTACGATGTCTCCCGCGGTCGATAGTGCCGCAGATCGGTATAATTATACTCGAATTTGCAAATGTGTGCATGTTGACCGTTATACGCATATAGAATAATCTATATCCCGTGATTATCAGATTTTCTTACTACATATTCGTGAGGGAGTTTTTAAGTCTCAAGTGTGAAAATACTTTCAGTTCTCCCAACAAATATTAGATAATAAAGAATTAATAGATGAATCATAAGAACATATTTTATTACATGAAATAATTATAAGAGAGTAAGGTGATATCTAAGCAGTTAAAATAATAAATGTAAATTCTATTATTTGCTATTTGGCGGCACTTACAATTAATTTAATATAGCGGAATTCAATATGACAGAATGAAATTAGAAGCGAACTTTGCAATGAAAAGCCATGTAATGAGTTTAGGTATTTTCACGTCAAACATTTTCTGGCTCTATGCCAGCCAATTCATCGATCAATTTATTAATGGGCTAACTCTTCTCGCGCGCACTCAATCATGAATACCTAATGCTACCGCCTCGCCAGTCAGACAAGAATGAACGAGTTAAATAATCACCGTGATTAATGCAAGGAAGATTTCTCCGGTTCAAAATCTATCAAGTCGAAGATATCGACTTTTGTAATTAATTATATCAATTAATATTATCAATTTTAATGTTCCTCCAATTTCTTTTTCAAGTTAATCATTTTCGGAAGTTCTCAAATATACTCGTGTATACATATAGCATAAACAAAAATGAGCGATATATTAATGTAAATAATTTGATATATAGAAAAGGAGACACTAAGAGCAAAAATATGATTTTTATTTACATCGTTTACCGACAATATCTTGTTTTACAAAATATAAACTTAACTTTTAAGGAAAAATTATGCTTAATATATGCCTATTTCTTCTTTACAGAAGAACTCGTTCGCGTGGTCGGAGGGTGGCGAAGAAGGAGGCGGTGGCGGCGGCGGGGGTGGCGGAGGGACGGGTGGGACCGGAACAGGTGGCACGGGCCCAGCTACCACCGGAAGTGGCGGACTGGCCCATTGGGTTAGTGTCATGGCGGAACACATTCACAATCCGCACTCGGCCACTGGCGTCGGTGTTCACCATCAACAACAATCCCCACCTCAACCGCCTTATCCGTGGAACAATGGCCTCTCCAGTGACGTGAGTACGCTTTTATTGCAGTCATTCATACTACTGGCGTCTCTGCATGTTGGCTAAGAAATTACCAACGAAGTCTCCTTTAAAGGTCTCCTTTAACTTGATCTTAGATTATTTTTCTTAGACCATTATGTCGCGAGCTCGAGAAAAATAATCCTACCGTTCTAAAAAACATTGTATGCTCCGTACAAAACGAATGAAACAATGTCGGCAGTTATTAGTAATCGCGCGCGTAAAACATAAAAATAAGCACCTTTATACACACAATAATAACGAGTGTGATAAATCAAGTATCAATCATAAGTACATAATAAATTCTTTGTCCATCAAAAGTTGTGCTGTACGAAGATCGCGTTTGTAATAAACTCTAATTAACTTTTGTGTCTCTTAAAAGAT
Source organism: Lasius platythorax (assembly GCA_963971435.1). Lineage (NCBI taxonomy): Eukaryota > Metazoa > Arthropoda > Insecta > Hymenoptera > Formicidae > Lasius > Lasius platythorax. Next base: position 3,381,900 of record OZ020537.1, on the reverse strand, counting down.
CACAGTATCTAACAAATACCATCGAGTCTTGAATTATTCTCCTATAGCCGCGTCTTTTTTTTTTTTTTTTGTTGGACTTGGCAAAAGCTGCAGTCGCGACAAAAGAATTGATAAAAAAGAAAATTGAAAGAAAGAAACGGTTAGAGAACGAAAAAGAAATAAAAGAGAAAAGAACGTTGGCTGAATTAAAAATGGCCGGAAGAAAGACACCGTTAAATGCGCAGCAACAACGGCACCAAAGCTTCGGAAATAGTAGAAAAAAATCCCCGTCCGACATCCTTTTTTTTTTTTAATGCGCGGTGTTAGCGGGACAGGGAATACCCTACCCCTGTTTTGATTTTGTTTTTTTTCCCTCCACCCTTTCGCGTGCTATCTCCGGACGAGAATCCTGCATAATTTAGACGAGACTGGATTAGAGGAGACCGTCAAGAGAGGAAGAGACAAAGACTGCGAAAAAGCAGGGAAAGGGTGAAGCAGTAAAATCGAAATGGAAAGGATGGGGGTGAGAGGCAAGATGGGGTACAAACGACTCGAAAAACGACAGCGAAAAAGGGCGCCAAAAAGGGTTGAAGATCGCTTTACATAGCAGTGTTCTTTCGTTGAGTTCCATCTCGGAATAAAAAAAAAAAGAAGAAAACAAATAGACGGAAGCGCGAAAAAAAAACGTCGAGGGAGAGGAGAAAAAGCGCATTCGCGTGAAAGAGAATAAATAAGAGAAAAGAGTGAATAACGGTTACGTAGTAGTAATTTTACTCGTTTAAATCGATAGTGATAATTAGGTAGCGTTTTTCTTGCGTTAATCAGTTAGCGATTCATTTAGGGTGCAATCGAGGAGACAATTAGCGAAAGAAACTGATACGAAGGCGTGATTCTTTTAAATTAAAAAAAAAAAATAAAAATAAAATAAAATATTTAAAACTTATATATCTTGAGTTTGCACACATCTAAAATGCTCTACTCCACTTTTCTCATTTCTAAACATTGTGCTCCCATTACTCAAAAAAGATCATAAAGAATTCTCGATCACAGAGGACTCGTTTGTTTTTCCAAGACAGAAATTAGGGTGTGCCTTCTATCTTCGTACGGTACGAAAAGGACCGGATTTGAATGTGAATAGAAGCGGCAGACATCTCGAGGACGCTCTTTATCGGTCGTAGAACCTGTAGCACGCGGAAGAGTTATCCCGAGGCATCGTTTATCGTCTCTCTCTCTCTCTCTCTTTTTCTCTTCCCCTCTTCCTCTTTTTCTTCCTTCCGTTGAAGGTTCACCCGGTTTTTGTCTATGGTTATGGGTGCTCGCGCGGGACCCACGCCATGGGACCATCGCGAAGGCCCCGGGAAAAAACAAGGAACTACGACAACAGGGGGACGATTTAAATAATCCGCGGCATGCTAATGTCTCTCGGCATTCTCACGGGACACCGTCCGTGAAAGTTTTCGGAGGGGAGGGGGGGGGCGATAGATGGGAGAAGAAAAAGAACGAGCCTACAAGACAATCAGCCAATCTGCATACGGCGCATACGGGCGAGGAAGAGCTTTACTCTTTGGCATCTCTCAAGGGGATGATCGTGTTATCTCGTTGAACGACTCGTGACCAACGAATCGTCGTTCGTGAAACCGTTAGGTTTTAATCTCGAGAAAATCTCGAAAATTTTCTCATTTATAATATAAATGAGCTATTAACTATATTAAATCCATATTACTTTTATCATTTTTAATATAAATGTAATAATTTAAACGGCATTTCTGGCTTAGTATTGAAAAAAATAAAAGTGAGAAGAGAGAAAATGAAGAGAATGTATAAGACAGTAATGTGTAAGCGCACAGCTAATATTTTGCCGCGTATAACCGTGTTATGTGCGAAATCAGTAACACGTTTTCGGAGGTTGTGTAATCTGTCGCCGGTTTCGCCCAGCGGGTGGTCAACCCCTTTTCCGGGTTTTTTTTACGCCTGCCCGACCATAATCCCTTAAAACGCTTAGAGGCGTTCTTTAGGGTAATTTCTCTCGGCATCGAAGAAGGGGTGCGTCTCACCCCACCGGGCCCCGCGTCGTTTTATCCGACGAGATGCAAAACACCTTCGGCCGCGCTCTATCTTCAGTATTAGCGGCACCCGAAATCGTTCTTCGTGCGAGAGGAGTCCTTGGCCTCGCGCGAAACACCACCCCTGACGAAGATTATGCAAAGGAAGACTCATCCATCCTTTTCTTTTTTTTTTATCCTCCGTAACTATCCCCTCGCCCCCTCCCCGTCTCCTCTTCCTCGCGCGTTTCTCTTTCTCTTTCGCTCTTTCCTTCTCCTTCTCTCGTCATTTTCGTCCCCTCGACACGGTGTAGCTGTACGAAAATTAAAATAATGGTTTGCGCAACCCCTGCAGCACTTTTTTACTTCTTCGATCGGCTTTTTCTCCGCGCGGCTACGGCGCGGCTGCGACAGCCGGCATGCAAATCGCGCAACGGGATTTTTGTCTCTGTTCGGCGAGAGACAAAAAAAAATGGGGAGAAGTGAGGTATTGTCTCGGTACCGGGACCGTTCGTTAAGGGACCAGTGCCGAAATAAGATTTTTTTTCTATCTACGCGTAGCCTTTGGGTGACGAAGCCGTCTTCTCCGATTGGCTAATGAATTCGTAGGGCAACGCGCCGTTACGGAAAAAAAGTGACGGGACCAACGTACGTTTCGCATTAAATAAAATGAAACGGTGAGATGAAAGTTTTGAATGAAGAAATTTATATCGCGTCATTGTATATAAAAAAAAAAGCATTCTGATACAATTTTTTTACGTCTGCATATCTCTTTCATATGAATAGGAATACATTTTATACATATTGAAATATACTCTTCTTCAAATTGTTCCATAGCATTTTTTTTGTGCACTTTTTTGCATTTTTTTTTTTACTAGACAGCATCATTATTATTACAATTAAAATTATTATAATCTAGGTAAATGTTGAGATATTAATTTTATATATTTTTATTAATCTAAAAATCTCATCGTATTTAATTATTCATTATTAGAGTTGTACATTTTAATTGTATTTATTTTAATCTCATTATTGTATTTTCGATTCCGTAATTTATGATAGAAAAATGACCGAGAAACATAAACGATATTATCATATATAATATTTCTAAATATTACATGTTTAAAAAGACCGTTGTGCTGCAACATTTGCGAATTTCGCATTCTCATAGATTCCTCGTTTGCTTTTGTCGTATCATCATTGCATTTCTGTTTTTCGAGAATCACCCCCTGCGGCGTAGAAAAGATTGGTGGTCGGTTGTGCAACAGAAACAATGAAAGCACATAACGTTCACGCATCGACCTAAGGACGGAGTCCTTTTTGGTGGCGGTGTCACAACATTTGGGCCTAGGATAGAGTTATGGCCATCCTTTTCCTGTAGTTTCTAGCGTACCAACCCTCCCTTGTCGATCGTATTCGTCGTTCATCTCCCTGCTCATCCACGCGGAAACAGTTTTCTTCAGTGATTCTTAATCCTTCGTTTTATGTTCTGTCAGAGTCCGCAATAAATTTACTATTATGTGACCACTTGATTTAAAATTATGTTTGTAAAAATGGTATTTTGATTTACCTCACGTATTTTTCATTAAATTTGATACATTTGCCATATATATATTGGGTTTTTCTTACATTTTATATAATTAAATTTATAAATCTTTTGTTTTAGTTGCAACAAATTTTTCGTCGCAATTATTAATGTACTTAATATATTCTATAACAACAAATGTGATTAGGAATATATTAAAATGTATACATTTATGGAGGCAAATGTAATCAGAAAATGGCTCTGCAAAAATGCATATAAATTTCTTCACATTTTGAGTATCATGGTTAACGGTAAAGGATTATTGTTAGTACGAAAGTCGCGGTTGGTTGCATCCTTGGTCGACCGTACCTCGAGACGTGACTGAGAATTCATCGCGAGAATGTACCGTTTTTTTTCCGCGAGGGTGCACCGTTAAGGGATTGAAAAAAAAAAAAAAAAAAATTAGCACCCGTTCTATCGGGTGAAAAAAAAAGCAGCTTCGGGTGCTTCCGGCACCCGAAGACGCGAACGGCGGCTTATTCCCGGAACCGATCCGGGCGAAAAAACCGCATATAGTTTCTCGACGGCGCGAGATAGCCGGCCCCGGGCGCGTACCTTAGGGGCGCGTATGCAGATCATGGTGAAAGCCAAGTACAAAGGGCCCATAGTCTCACGCTATTGTCCCGTGGCAGGTAAGATAAAAGTGGCTGGCCCGTGGGCCCGAGGTCCCTACATGCGGCTGCACCCTGAAAAACACACACACGCACACATTCGCATTACGTGCACGCACGTACGGTCGAGGAAGAGAGCCTCGGGTGACCCGGTCTAGTAGACCAGCTCTTGATGTCTCTTTAATTTTTATTAATGACGGCGAATTTGAATTTCTGCATCGGTGATATGGGAACCGCGCGCGACGCGTTCTTGAGGGACCGTCAGGTACGAGAGGAGGACGTACGTAAGGTACTGAGAGGGCACGTCGTAAGTCGCGTACGTGACCGTGGCCCTGGGAGCCGCGCTTAAGGGTGATCCTCGTCCTCGTCATCGATCATAATTATCCGCTTTCGTACCTCGTTTGATTCGCGCTGCGCGGCGACAGGTGAGGATTCTCGAGATTTTCCTGCACGATCTTCGGGCGCGAAACACGGCCACCGGGCCGAAAGCGTTCGACAAACGCAGCGTGATATAAAGAAGCTGTCGTTCTTTCTGGCGCGCGTTGTATTTCTATTTTTCAAGTATATTTAAAAAAAACATATATATCCAGCAAAGAGAGAAGTGAAATTACTATAAAAGTTAAACTGAAAAATTGAATCAATTAATTGGATATAAACCGTGCTGTGTACAAAATACAATTATTATACTTCAACTTATATCAAAATTCCTGATGTATCCTAAATTTTTCTTTTATGATGTCTACGCTTGATATTCGGTAAACGTGTTACGTTAAATATTCTTATATAAAATATTCTTAAGCTTTAAGGAAAATTAGCTTATTAAAATTAGCGTAATAGCTGCTTTATACAAAATGATTACTATATATTTAAAATTGAATTTTTCGCTAAATTTATTGCAACATATCTAGCAAGAATTATCGATTTCGGTTTTCTTTTTTGAGAATTTTATGTTATTAATCGTTTCCTCCGATTGATATTGCCAACAAGTGACGAATTATCCACGTTGTGTGATTAAGAAATCGGTTTATCCCACTGCGCGCCTTCGAGATGAATGAGCCATACGTAAAACGGCGCGGAGTACTAAAAGGAGGCAATTAATACGTCGCGCATCGTCGTCTCTTCTAAAGTAATGCGCGGAGCAAAGGGCGCCGCGAAGAAACAGAGGGGCCAGTGTTTTCCAAGGGCCACGTGTTTTTTAATGACGAGTAGCAGACGCCATCGCGTTACGTTCGATCGATCGTGACTGTTAAAAAATCTACGTTCTGGAAAATCGCTTATGCGACAATTTCTAATTGCAAAGTCGAATCAGGTCAAATTTCTTCGATATACAAAATTGAATTTAACTCTTAATAAAAAATTCAACAACCAACACTTTTCTTTGGAAAGTATCCAACATTCTGCCAGGATATATTTTAATCATATATAAATATGAAATATCTTGGTAATTAAACTATGTATGAAATATTAAATGTGTTAAAATATTTATTAAAAAGCTTATTCAATTAAAAGTTGAAAAAAATTAAGCCCAAAATAATTATAAGAAAGAAAAATCCATTACTTATATTTTAAAAATTTTATGCATGAAAACGTTCTATTTTCCAACGTTAAATACATTTTTGTAACTGGATCATCAAATTATTACTAATGAAAACGATTCGAGATTTACATCACAAAAATCTACCATTAAGAAATAATGCGATAGTATTCACACACACACACACACACACACACACATAAAACACACACAACACACACACACAATTTGTTATGAAATCAAACTGTCAGTAAGCTATTGAGTCTCATGTATAATAATTTAAATAATAAAAGTAATAATAAAAACGAAAGCATTTTTGGCTCTTAAATTGTGAATAGAATCTTGATTAAACTGAAGAATTAACGAGCACACATAAATATTTGCTTTAATTATCATAGTGCGAGTGAATACGTATCGAGAAAATTATAATCAGGTATAGCAATTCAAAGTCGCGCAATTAAACTTTCAAGCACTTTCTTCTCACCACAATTAAGTTTCGCGAAACTTTCAGCTATCTCGAGAGATTCTCAAAAAGTTTCGGTCAAGGTGTCGGTGCGTTAAGAAAGTTTGACCACAAAGGATGAGCTTTGTGAATATCGCCGCGTTTATCCTGTGAATCGAACGTTATTCGATTCTTAAAAGGATTCCTCATTCTTTACGACTTAACAAAGGGAAAGAAGAACGGAAAATGTTGCAAAAATTATTGCCCGGAGATCTGGAATTGTAGGATAAAAAATCGAGTGGAAATATCAGAATCGATATTTGACCTGGCAGAAAGAAGTAATGAAAAGGAAAGAAGGATAAGATACAAAGAGAGAAAAGAAAAAATGCGAAAAAATATTGGACTTTCGAAGAAAGCTATAGTTATCAATGTTTCCGCCATCTTTTTTTTTAAATATTTGACGGATTTTAAAAAGAGATTTTGCATCGATAAAATATTTAAGTTGTAAAAAAATACATCTTTTATGAGAGAAACACAGACAGTATATTTATTTAAAGAGTTGGTTATAAACTATTAATTGTTTTTATTCTGTATATCTTCTTTATTATAGAGTCAACAACTTTTTACTGAACGTTGCAATGAAATCAATTTTATATCTAGAAATACAACACACTGTTCGCTTTCTAAATGTGGACGAAAATACCGATTCATAGATAATGTTAAAAAAAGAAAATAAATATTTCATGAAATTTACTTTTGATCTGCGTTTAATGGAATTAATGCGATGTGGCTTGCTCTTGCAATAGACAGGTCAAAGAGGTCACCACAGATTTTATTTTCGCATCTTTCTCTAATGACTGATAACCACACAGCAATGTGGTGGAGAGAAAGATTCTTAGACCTGAAAGAATATACGTGATATGTATGTGTGTGTGCGTGTGTGTGTGTAAAAATATTTATTATAACGTATACATGAAATCGTCTATTATAATATACATATATATTTCTACATCTAAATTAGAATAATTGTTTTTGTTATTAAATTTTATTTATTTATAAATTTTATTTTATTTTAATATTAAATTAAAACTGTTAACTTAATCGACTGTTTTTGTATCGAAGTATGAATGATGTATAAAGCTGCATTTTGCTTTAAGGGGTAGTTATTTAGTGAAAATTTCTACCAGTGCTATAGCTCTCGGAGGCCGCAGAATTAAGGGCAATATTTCTCTCAGTTGTGTGCATTCGGGATTTTTGCTGTCGAGTGTTGTCCTCGAGAATACAAGCTTCAAGTGCACTCTTAGTCTAAGATCATTGCCTTCAATGAACGCCGGTTTATTCTGCGACCGACTAGTACGATTGGCGATTCCTTCGATACTGCAGAGCAATCGAGAATATTTTTATAAAGTACCGATTACACTCACATGCACACATACAGAGCGGAGGAAGTCGCGGGTTCGTTCTTCGTCCGATGAAAGCGGGAAAGGGTGGGAAAAAGGGCGGCACTCGTAGAAATAGAAAAAAAAGGAAAAACAGTCCGGGATCGATATTGAACTGCGGAAAAAAGAAGGGCGGGAAAGAACGAAGGTGGAAAAAGGAAGAAATCGAGGAAGGCGAGCCGGGGGCTTTGAGGAACGACAGTATGCTGACGATAAAATGAGATTTTCAATACTTGCCTGGAAAATATTATGGAGATATTCGTCGTTCTCTCTCGTCTAGACGGATGAATCCATTATTTTCGCGGATTATATCAATATTAAGCGTTAACCGATTCTCCCATAAGGCATTCGAGTACGCAGTATCACTAAGTAAAATTATTTCGCTGTATCAGCTAACGCGTCGCCAAGTGAATAATTTGATCCAATTTTTCCAATTTTCGCGTATCGCAAGAAATCTTAAATATCGTTTTTATTACATAGAGCCGCTATGCAGATATTGCTGCATCTTCGAAATCTCTTTGTGCCGTATGTATTTTAGAGCACTATCGGCTACCACCATCTCACATTTTTAATCCGCGGCGAAAAGGATTAATTAAAATAAAATTTTTTTAAATATTGTACGTTATATGCACTGTATATATATACCATGAATAAAATTAGGCTAAAAAAACAGAAATAATGCAACAAGGAAAAAAGAATACTGTAACTTACGTGGATAATCTTTCTGGCGTGTTTATAATTTTACAAATTATAATAATTTCTAAATAATGCAGTGATGATCAACGCGGGAAAATATAATGAAAAAAAAAATATATATATATATATATATATATATATATATATATATATATATGTATATATATATGAAATCTTATTTATATACTTAAAACTACTCTAACGCGAAAGTGATATAAATTAATATAAAAACGAAATCCTTATATTATTAGTTTATTACGATTCTTGGAACATTTCAAACTTTATTCAATGTTTGTTGCATTACTGTTATAAAATTTTGCGAATAGAAAGAGATTGTGCGATTCGAGCCAACTTGAACAAAAGATAATATTTTATTCTAAAGATCGTGGAATATAACTTCTTCTGGCTACATGGTGAAAAGGGAAGAACGAACGCCTGGAAATGACGAGCGTACGAAGGAAGAAAAAAACCAAGGAGAAATATCAGGATCGATATTCGACCCGGAAAAAGGAGCAGCGGCAGAATGGGGAAAGGGCAGGCGGGCAGGAGGGGGACCAGGGGCGCTATGCCGAAGGGGTAGGGGCGCGGGGTGGGGGAGGGGGAGGGGGGTCAGAAAGAAAAGTGAGAAAAAGGAAGCACCGCACATCGCAGAACCCGGGGCTGCACTTTGAAGAAACGTACAATAGCGAAACGCTTCTTCCTAATATTTACAGAAAGACATTCGCGTAAGTCGTAAAAACGCCTTCTTCGAATAATAACAAACAAGCTCCTCTTATCTTCCGTTAAATGTTTACGACGCTGCGCGAACTATTACGGTCATTTCTGTGGTCATTTCTCTGGTGAAAAAAAAAGTAGATCGCGCGCGCGATAGAGTTTCTAAAGGCAATATACATTTTTTTCGTTGAATTAAAAACTTGTAACCAGTTAAACACTTTTCGATGGGAGAGTAGCATTAATATATGATGACATTAAATTAATACGGCCGATTATAAAAATATCTCGCGCAGAAATTTCCAATATACGGCCGCACTCGTGTAACTCAAACTTCTATATATGTAATTCAATTTGTAATACGAAAAGTTGGCTCGATGACACGGATAGAAAGTTCTAAACTTGGCTCGATGATACTGATAAAAAAAAACTTATCCCAGTTACCTGACCTCCCCTAGAGGTAATCCCTTCGTGATACATCTTGGATGTTTCTAATACAGATTCGATGATCATCGATCAATCAACGCGAGTAACGAGGCCAGAGTTGTTCTCATCCGTGAAAATCGGGTGACGATTTGCGAAGGCATCTTTTTCATGCCCGTGTTGATCAAGATTGATGAACTGTTTGATGACCGAGAATTGACAATATCGCAATGATATAATATATATTCCGTAGAATGCAATGTTTAAACGAGTACACTATCGCTGAGATAACATCGCGTTGTAAATATATTATGAGAAGAAATGAGTATAAAATGCAAGGCTTTGTGTAATGTGCCACTCGAGTTAACGTATCACTTTACAAATCAACGATGCGGTTTTGTTGAGTGTAAAAAAATTAATAAAAAGTACATAACAAGTTTTTTATATTAAGGTTATAAAACAGTCTACAAAAAACACACACGCACGCACGCACACGCACATACATACATACATACATACACACACACACATATACATACATACATACATACACGTGTATATATAAAATAATATATCTATAAATGTAATTAATTATTATATATAAAATTATTATATTATATAAAATAATATAATATAAATTTATTATAAAAATAAAAAATATTATATAATCTACAAAAACAGATTTAAAGCAGAAAGCTCATTGATAATTTTATTTATATAAAGGATAAATTTATTTATAAAATAATTCTAAAAACGTATGGAGTGTGTGTGTGTGTGTGTTGAATGGCACGATTAAAATTGCACCAGCATCCTTAATGACATAGATTAGCATCCTGGAATCAGTTCAGGCTCCACGAAAGACCATTGAACGATCGCGTATCAAACTAATGTGATTTTGCGCCAATCAAAGATTTAACTAGCGCGTTTCGGATAAATTTGTTTAAAATGATTCTAAAAACGTATGGAGTGTGTATTGAATGTATGTCTGTGTGTGGCACGATTAAAATTGCATCAACATCCTTAATAACATAGATTAGCGTCCCGGAATCAATTCAGGCTCCGCGAGAGGCCATTGAATGATCGCGTTATCGTATCAAACTAATGTGATTTTGCACCAATCAAAGATTTAACTGGCGCGTTCCGGATTACTATGTTGCTTCAGCATAAATCAACGGCGTATTCGCATTCGGATGACCGTTCGATTGTCAGCGACGGGCGTGCTTGAAATAAATCCGGGAGCTCTTCTCAAATAGCATCGCAAATTTGCACGTATCATTTTATGCATTTCGGCAGCAGGTGCCACGCGCACTCTCCTCGTCTGTAAAAGTCGACACCTGTCTACGACGCTCGGCGAATAAGATCGGCAGCCGCCCTTAATCATCGCACGAAATAAAAAACGCGAATAAATCGACGTATACGTATATTTCGCGTAGCTCAAAGACTCGAATTTGCTCTCATTATTGTGTCATTATGGGCGATTTTTATTGTAGAAGCAGCGGTTGCGTTTATCTTTCAATGCTCATATAATTTAATATATATATATATATATATATATATATGTATATAAAGTTATCACATACACACACACATACATAGAATAAAGATTCTAAAAGCACTTAAAATAATTATGCAATATTTTCGCGGTCCAACGAACAAAAAATCTATTGCAAGTTTCAGAATTACTTATATTGTAGAGTTTTGGTTCCTTGCATAGTATCTTTACATTTCGATAAATCAAACGAAGCACGTTCCCTCATTGAATTTCGCTATGCTAAAAATAATTTCTCGTTAGATTGTCGGTACGAATATGCACGTGCGTACTTTGATGAGCGTGCATCGTTCGGCCTACAATTAATTCTCGTAACACATACACGCTTACGCATGAAGAGGGAATAAATAAAAAATTGTAAATAACGAGAGACTCGTTCGTTGCACCGGATATGGGGTATAAAATTTGTATAGCGATACGCGAAAGATCACGGGGATTGTTAAATAAATTCTATCCCGAAAGGAGATATTCGCATTACCATTCTTGATGTACGAAAAAATTCAGGAGATTTGAACATCGAAACCAAAAATCTTGAAGCAAAAGCATAGAGCAAAAACCTTGTTTTTCTCCATCATTTCTCCGTAATAAATTACATACACGCGCTCGTCTCTTACGAATTGCATATGCTCCACTTTCTATATTAGGGAAAAATTACGATGTCGTATCACATTTACAGACATGTTACTCATCCAAAAAAAAACTGTCCGTGACTAACGTATTCGTGTTATCCCTGTTGAATGCGCCCTGGCGTCAAACGCACCGATTCGGTGTCTCAGTACGAGAAACATTTAGCGTTTGGAGGAGATCCTCGAATGGCCGGATCGAGTAGCCACTTGTGTCGTAGTCGTCGGGAATAGAGTAGAGTATCGCGAAGACGTCATCGCAACCATTAGAAGATCCCCGATCTCGTTGGCTCGTCGATCGTTCGCCAACGGCCACTGGTCCCTCTCGGAGGGACCCCTTGGTTCAAGGGTGCCCAGCCGTTCCTCTCCGTCACCGCGTGAGAATTTTACGAAACAAACGGCCGTCTGTGTTCCGTAACGCCGTTTCTCCTTCTCCGCGCGACGTCGTTTTTGTTACGCGCGCTTACTCCATATACAGCATCTCTCTCGTGAATAAGACGCAGTGCCAAGTGCTTCCTCCTGTGGACAGGAAAGATCCTCTCGAGACGATCTCGCGCATCTTAGGTCCGCCAAGCAGATATGTCGTACATTTTTGACAAGGAGCCGTCCGAGAGTGTGTCACTTAAGGAGGAGTTAATTACTTCGAATTTTTTTTTTTTTTTTTAATTTATTCGCGCGATAATCCTTATTCCTCGAGAATACACAAGTTCCATTCGTCATATAAATAAATTAAATAATTTCGAAATTTACACAAAGTTCCAATATACAAAAAGTAAAACGGAGAGATTCCAGAATTAACCTTTTAATTTATAAAATTGTCTGAAAACAATGCAGAGATTTCTCTTTGAAATATTCCGAGTGCTATAATCAACGTTGCGACATAAACGTCGTACTGCTATCTACTCGATAATTAACTAACGATAATTTAAGTTTAATTATTGAGAGATCAATGTTTTCGTAGACACTGTCATACGATGCGATCTCGTGTGACGTTACGGCAAGAAATTTCGAGAATCAACTTGTTCCATCTCGTCTGCTCGTACGCGAGAGTGAGATTTCCATAGACTATCCCTCGCGCTCGTCGCAATTTTACTTCCTCTCTGTTACCCTCCGGTGGCTGCACATCCTCCCCCGTCTGGATGCAGGGAATGCATCCGACGAGCGGGCGGGCGGGCAGCATGGGAAAAGGGGAAGACGGGGGAAGAGGCGCGTAGACGGATAAAGGCAACTCGTGGAGCGAGGGGCGGGGGGGGGGGAGGGTTGAGAGGCGGCAAACGGGCGATGACGGGAAGAAGGGGGTTTAGCGTCTCCGCTATTCCTCCCCCATCGAGCAGGTCGCGCGCTGAGTGCGCTGGTAAAACAGCCCCTTAAAACGGTTTTACTGCCGCGCACGGGGCGCAACGACGTCTAGACGCTAGGACCGTAAAGTTTGACCTACTCACCCCCGACCGGCTCGCCCCGCTTTTGCCTCCTTTTACCTCCTTCGCCTTCTTTCAGCCCCTCCCCTCTCGTCGCTTCCTGTCGCTCTCGCTCGGTAAAGCTCGAGAGACACCAGCCGGCGTTCCCTTAACTCATGTACCACGGACCTTGAGAAGTAGGCCAAAGGGTTATACTCGGCGGTTCTCGTAAAAGAGACTTCTAACCTTATAGGGGTGCTCGACCCTTTTCTTTCAATTTCTCGAGTCTAAAATAACCATTTGCAGTTTCATCGATTGATTCTTTGAAAAATTTAAATTTCGTTACAAATTCGTAAACGTAGAATTGCAAGCGTGGCTTTTGTGTTTAATTATGTAATAAGTAATTATTGATAAAGCTCTTATTCGGGAGGCAAGAATCGCAAGTGACAATAATAAAAATTAATTGATTTTTGAATGACTAAAGCTAAATAATAAAAATTCGCATTTGCGCAAAATTACGTGTTTTATTAAATTTTATTTGTTTCCGATGATTTTTTTCTAATGAAGTTTCCATATCGATTTAATCCAATAACATACGTAGCGAATAGCTCACGATCCATTGAAAACATTTCTCAATGAAGCGACAAGGATTTTCGTAACCATTGACTTCGAGAAACGAAGGGTTGCTTTGCCCTACTGTACCAATAGAGGGTCGTAATGCCGATTGACTGTTTCATCCCTCCAGATATTTCGCTTTAGATGCAATGTATCTTTACTGAAGAGAATTTTTATTGAGATCTCCTTTAAGATCAGTATATGCATATTTTCTATGAAAAAACGAAAAAATATCTCGAGATACTGTGTTTTATATTCTATAAATTAACAAGATATGATAATAAATTACATAAAAATGGCATATGTTGTTCAAAAATAAATTCACACAATGAATTAATTATAATTTATAATATATACTACTAAATAACTAAAGATAGAATGCTTCCTAGTAAAATATATTGCTGGATATTAATATATATTATATCAAAATTAATATTTACAGAATATTTTGGAAAAAAGGAAACAAAATATTTTGTTTTTTGTACCTTTCGTACTACAACGTGCTTCATGCATTACCCTTTTTTGTCCCCTTTCGCGACTTTAATCCGCTTGAATACATGACGAAACTGGGGCAAAGGGTTACCATGAATAAGGGTGGCCGTAGAGGGGAAAGAGAGAGAGAGAGAGAGAGAGAGAGAGAGAGAGAGAGAGAGAGAGAGAAAGAGAGAAAGAGAGAGAGAGATCGACCCTTCAGGAATTTCATTTCGACGCGTCTTCACCTACGCGATTCGTTTCTCAACGTATTTTCATTCAAGATGCTATCAGACCCCGTAGCTGTAGTCAAGAACGATCGGTCGAAAAGCGATCGACTATATTTCGTCGAGAAGTGGAATTTCATTCTATCCTGGAATTCTCTCACGAATGCATTTTTTATCGTCACCGCATCGAAACCGGGTATTTTGGTTACCGCAACAAATTCCGCGAGACATATTTTTATCGATGAATTCTATCAGTAACAAACATACACACGCCAACAAATATTCTTATCTCATCCAGATATAAGATCGATATAAAATTCGTGATAAAATTCGATTAAGTGCATCATTCTACATAGATAACGCATGAACGTAATCTATTATATTATTGCATTAAATTGCTTACATTTTATTGTAAATTCTTGCATTAACATGTAAATTCTTCCATTATGTGTTTTCTCGAAGTATTTTTTTAGAATATCAGGTTAGCGTGAGCAAATACAGGTGCAGCGCTTTTTTGAAATAACGCTTAAAGAGTACAACGCAACGTCGACATCCGCGAACGTTTGCCCTTGAGTTTATGCAAGCCGGGAAACTCGGTCAAACGAAAAGTTGGACCTAAAGGGAGTCACGTGGCCCTTTTGAAAACCGACGAGTGCTGACCACGGTTCGCAGAATTTCCGAGAGTGTTCAAGTATTCCGAGACCTTTTAGCGTTAATTGCAAATTTTTTTTCTGATTTTCCACAAACGGAAATTGCGTCGTTAGTCCAGACGAGAGAAACTTTTCTTGACAAACGTTTAAAAAGAATCTCCGTAAAACTCACGCAATTATTTATTTATTTATTTATTTTTTTTTTCATAAATTTTTATCTCCCCGATTAATAATAATTTATTCGCGTATAGAACATCTGTGAATAATAAATATTTGTCTCGCAAATGACGCGCGGTACGTCGAATAAGGTTACGTAAAATAGAAATGCCGTTAGAATCGCGATTGATTATTATCGCGAATTGTGGGCGAACATAAATTCTCCGGTAATGTTGGAAGAAGGGCAATTTTCCGCCGTACGGGTCGCTTGCGGAAAACGCATCGATCCATCGCTACACATCGCGCCGAAACGATTCTTCCAGTGAGGAAATATCCCTCAGCGAGTTTCGCCCTCCGCGTTTTTACCGCGCGGAAAAGTGCAACGCGCGCCTCCGCCCCGCGTATCCGAGGAAGAAGCTTCCACCGCCTTCCCTCTCCCCTCGTCCTTGGAATACGACTGGGTGGTTAGTGTCGAAAAAAGGAGAACCGCCGCGAGGTTCTTTCAAATAATTCTCCTCGCGCGCTCACCCGCCCTTCTTCGCCAAACGAGCTTCCTACACGGCTACCGCCGTAGAAGCTTTTTGCGGCGAACGTGAGAATTTCTTTCGTTGCTACACATTCGCGAGAAGTGACGCCCGAAATGATTCCCAGTTAAAAGCAAGAGTCCATCGAGTATTGACATTCGTAATTTCTGGCGATGTCTCTCTACGAGAAATAATTTTAAATTATATATTGATATATTAGTGAACGCATATATACAAAATATCATTAATCTTTCCCTGATATATTCATCCATTTAAGAACTTCTTTCAATTCTTTTTTTTTTTTCTCTCTTAGCGAATTGGCGAATAACGTGCCTTCGATGTGAAAAACATGCGATTCGAGTTCTCGCATTGTCATCATTCGCTTATGCAATTTCTTTTTTACCGTTCATTTAGCGTGAATGTGTAGACTTCACATTAATTTTTTATTACGATCAATAGCTTTGAGCTAGAAACAATGTGTCATTTTGTGACTTAGAAACAGAATACGAAAGAAGAGCTTGCTCTTCCTTATTACATTTACATCATATCCACGTATGTGTGAAATGTTCTTCTTTTTAATCCAGTATAACAAAATGACAGTGCCTTTTCAGAAAATATGACGTAAGAAATAAATATACATATATATTTGATAGCACTGAGAGAGAGACTAAAAATAACATTTATCACTTTGAACGAAGAAAAGAGCCATCAATGACATTAATGATTAATTAACATTCGCGCTTTGCATCTGAAGCGTAACTTTATCGTTTGTGTAAGCCTATGTGTATGTAAAACGAGAGCGAGCGCGTAAATTCCAATGACTATGCTCTCTCACATGCGCACGGAATGTTCTGGCTAAGCCGGTCACCACGTGTTGCCCTCGAATCGCACCAGGTCGGGAAGAGAAACATACACTCTAATGAGAACTATGTATAGGAAAAAGTAAACTGGTAGGGTTAAGGACCGCGAGTTTAAAGTCGTTTGCGAGGTACGAAGTTGTCGGCGCGGAGAAAGAAAATACGATACCTACTTATGATACGAATATCAATAAGTTGCTTGAAAAATTATTTTATTTTATTTTATTTTTTTAGTTTATTAAAATAAACTAAAAAAAATAAAATAAAATAAAATAATTTTCTTACTACGTATATTGTGCGAAACAATTTTGCTGCTATTTATAATGCTGAATTTATATTTAGCTATTAGTTTTCATCTTTCTCTCATTTAAATGCATGACGCGTTTTAAGCAGTAAAATCCGAAGAAAGACGCGGGACGGCGTAATAAGACGAAGATAAAAGTAACGGTAAGTGACGGATAAACGTCGAAGCGACGAGAGAGACACATGTATTTGCCGCTACCTACGGCGGCATTCGATGGCAGAGGTTGAAAGGGGGTAGGAAGCGGGATGGAGATGGAGATGTAGGAGATTGGAGGTCGTAGGTAGACAGACAGACGTATAGGTTTATGGGTTTCCGCGACCAGGCCGCGGCCATTCCGCGCGTCTGGAGCTCGGCTACTTTCCCCACCACTCCTCGCCTATCCCTTTCCTCCCCCTCCCCCCTCTCCCCCCCCGCCTATCAGCAACCCCTGTCGCGGCAGAATCGACGGGGGTGGTTGTAAAAATTTTACTGCGAATTGTCTGCAGACCCGACCCGTTGCTCGACGTTACGACCGGGAAAAATAGGAAACCCCCGGGAAACCGGCGGAAAAACTCGTCTGGGTCAGATCTCTTCTCCCCGCCTGTGTTCTGTACCCCGCGTTTCCGCGCACCATTTGGGTCAGCGATCTTATCAGCGAACGATGATATTGCGGCTAGCTCGCTCTTCGTCCGTCTCGAAGGATTTCGGCTCGTTTTTGAATTTTATTAACTCCGAAAGTGTCAAGAAATGTCATATTCGTGCAGTCCATTTAAGCATCATTCAGCCGAGTTAATATTCACATAAATGTGTATGTCGAGACGATTGAGATAAATATATCGCGCTCGTAGATTGATAAAATGCGAACAAAGTTTGTGAGTAATATCAGTTATTCGTTGAGTAAAGAAATATATATCAAAAGAAATATAACGCAATGTGAAGAAACAATTACTTAAACAATATTAATTTTTCCAGTTTTTAGTGATACATTTATGATTTTCTCCCTCTTCTCTCTCTTTGTTTTCTTCCCTCCCCCATCAAAATTTAAAAAAATATATATAGTAAATTTCTAAAAAAAAAAAATATTCTATTTCATACATTTTATTTCGCCGTGATATGCATATTTTCCGATAATTTTAGTATTTTAGAAGTTATCAATAATCCTTCGGCTTGATTTTCACGAGATTAGAAGAGAGGTCAAAAGGGCGATAGGAATCACGAAAAAATTCCAGATGCGATCGATTATCAAAACCAGGGTATCCTGGCAACTTGCTGAGCGGCCGAGGAGAAAGGCGACGCGTGAAGAGTGAGAAGAGCGAGTAAAGCCACCAATCTGGAGCCAACTGTTGAATTTTATCACTCTCGGTGTCCCTTCCCCTCTTTTTCTCTCTCAACGCTCGCATGCCTGGGGTGCCGACGGTGAGGTACGAGGGAAGAGCAGGAGGGAAACGAGAGTCATGGACCACATGTGCCTCGTTGGCCACCCTTGCGCTTCTCCGGGCCTAAAAGACAAAAAAGCCACGAAAGCGATATGGCTCTACTGACACTCTGTGGGAAGACACGTGTGTCTTGCATATTCTTAAATGAGTAGTGGCGTCGGAGGGTCTTTAACCGAAGATAAGTCGGGGGGAAGATACTTTACTTACGATGAAGAATATTTTCAGCTGAAATTCCTTAATAATGAAATGTTCTCACACTTTCTATCTCGGAAGAGAAAAAGAGAAAAGGATGTTTAATGTTTTTACGATTATTTTTACGATTATTTTTGATTAGATGTAAATTATATATTTTCACAATTATACGAGATGTTTTACAAACGTTGCAATATTTAGAATCCGTAATTTTTCTTATTTTTAACCATTAGATAATTATTAAACAGCTAAGTAATTAAATAATTAATTACAAAATTAAATTTTTGTTATACTTTACATTTATCATGAAAATCGTATGAATAACCAATTTTGTGCCATCTATTCATTTTCTTAAAATTCCAATGTCTGTCTTAATTTCTGATATCGAATAACTTGTCAATTTAGTCTATTCTAAATTGCTGCCTAAATGGATTCGACCTCACACAACACACATTTATTACTGAATTTTCTTACTTTTTCTTACTGAATTTTTTAGAAGATTTCTATATATTGATGCAAAAATTCTATTAAAAATTCATTAAAATCTTACTTTGGCTGAAAATTTGTCGCGAATGCTTCTCTTGATATATGTATATAAATTTTATTGATACACTTATATTTCTCGCATAATTTTTGTAATTTTTATTTTTGATAAATATTACTTAAACTCTTTACTTTGAAGTTTTTATCAAAATTTTGATTTTTAATCGATCTATTATACATATGTACTCATTATGGGATTAAATATGCGCTTTTTTGAGACGTGAAACCAGCAAGGCTTATCGCTCCTTTTCATTTATTCGTACCTCGTAATTTCGAAGATTGCTGCTATTGACACACTAGATAGCCGTTCAATGGTTCTTTCTCTGTCTTTCTCTCTCTCTCTTTCTCTCCCTCCCTCAGGGTCACGTGTGCCACGTGTGCCGCGTAACCCTTGAACGGCCGAGTTTTACCAGCTGTCAGCGTCCTATCGGACCGAATAACCGTCGACCGTTCATCGACGAGACGATCTCCAGTCCCGCTCTATCAGAGTGGAAATCCGAGCTTCTGGTCGGGTTACCGCGGAACGGGCTCTCGTTCCTTCACCTCCGAGGCATCTCGCAGGATTCTTGGTGTCCGGCGTCCGTTGGGACTCACTGGGTCATAAGCCCCCCAAGTCGATCGTGTCGTCGAACTCTGTAAACGACAGGTCCCTAGATCGCAGAACGTTCGAAGCGCCGACCGACCTTAACATCAAACTGAATTTCGCTCTCTCTCACTCTCTCTCTCTCTCTCTTCACATATAATATTATTATCAATATGTATATATACCGAGAGTATCTTCATTTATTGCAACTTGTTAAACATCGAGGCAACTTAACCGCAATAGTAAAACTTGCGTAATAATCATTTGTAGAAATGGTACATGCGGTAAATGTACTCGGCCGTATATAGTTGCTTACGAGAAACTTGGAGTCCAACTTTTTATAGGTCGTGCATTCCTGCATAGGCAACTTTTGTTCTCTCTCAGTCGTTTACCGCGAGTTCTCGTGAAGATATTGTATTAATTTTTAATTTAATTATATGAATTATCACAAGTGATGACAACGAGACGAATATAAGAAGAAATAAAACACTAATAAAAAATCTATTAGGTAATTATCCGATATTTCACTTAGTGACATTATTATATTTAGAAAAGCTGAAACTTAGTCTCAATCACTTAAATGTTTAATATTTGGCCGATAAATGGATTATGCATAATTTAAATAATTATATTTCATCTGGGAGATAATATTAGATCGATGATAAGCATTTCCATTCGTTCTATACAACTATAGCAAGAAGCTGACTACATTGTAGTTTCTAACGAACGTAACAAGGTACTATAATTTGCATTCAACGCACTATGAGATAAACGAGGCTATCTTATCTGCATAATAGGCGAGAATTGTGGTTACCGGTTGTTGTTGCCGTCACGGAATCGGTGATAAATCTCAACTTATACTAATTGAATCGTTGAAATATATAGACTGAAACATTGTAATTGCCTCCCTTATCACAGACTGGAACATTGTAATTGCTTCCCTTATCACGAATGGATAAACGGACGTAGTCTGTGAATAAGGAAAGATTACGTCCGAAACCGTCCCTGTTGTACAACGCGCCTCACGACCACGTGCTTTAGTAAACAAACCACGCCATCGAACGATGCATCGCGGTGCATTCCTGATGCATTCCCGATGCTTCGCGCGTCGAGAACCACAATTGTGTAACTCCCTTAAAGGAGTAGGATCGCTATGACGTTTATATGAGATAAAAATAATTTTCTTTCCCGAGACCCTTCATACGAGTCGTCCGCTCTTCGAAGCGTCTTGCGCGACGTCGCGTCGCGACGTCGCGCGCGCGAGCGGATAAAGAAAAAGAGTGACGTCATGCCAGGCTAGTTCGTTGGGCTAGGTCGTGGCACTCCTTGCATCCCACCTTCTACATCTCACCCTCCTTCTGCCGCCACCTCAACCATCGACTTCTCTACTCATCCTCCTCCTACGAACGGCGCACGACCCGTCGCCCGTCCGCTCCGCTTCGTTCCGCGCCGCGCCGAAAAAAGCAAGGCTCGCAAAAGGACGCCCGGCGTCGTGGCGCTCTTTGGCTGATCAATACCCGCCGCCTCGTACGCGGACGGACGGTCACGCATGTGCACGGTGTGGGCCGCTCTCTTTCTCTTTCTTTCCCTTTCCGTTTCGGTACCCGTTTTCCCACCCCCTCCTCGCCTTCCCTCGGTTTGCCGTTCCTCTCTTTATCCATCTGTCCTTTTCTTATCATCTTTTTAACCTCATCCTTTTTCTTTCTCCCCCGCGCGTCGCTTTGCCCGCTCTTCCCTTCGGCGCTCTGTCTTCGTCTGTCTTTCTCTCGCTCGCGTACCTCTTGTTATCTCTTCGTCTTTCATGCGCTCTCGATTTTTCTCCCGCTTCTCTCTTTCACCGTCCCTCGATTTTTCCTCTCCCTTACGCCCGTCCACTATCCTTCTTCTGTTCGCCCTCCTCCGCCGGCTCTTCTCTTCCACCCCCTCCCCCCCTCCCCTCCTTTCCTCTCCGCTCCATCCTTCTCTCGCCCCCCCTCTCTCTACATACCCCCGCGCCGCCACCGTAGAGACGGCCCGATTTTTTCCTCCCGTTTCCTCGGCTCCGACATTTTTTTTGCACCTTTTTTCTCCCCCCTCCAGTGGCTGCCCATGCGCCGCTCCCCCGCCATCGGAATACCGCCTCGAGCATCCGCTCCGTCTCCCTCTCCCTCATGTCGCACATACGCACATGATCTCTTTCTTTCTCGCCCCGTCTATCCTCCGCCCTTTTTCTCTTCTCGTTCGCTCACACCTCTCACTCTTCCCACCACCCTTTCATTTTTCCCTACCTTTCACCCCCGCCTCCTTACCCGGCTCTCTCCTATCTGTTTGATTTTTTTTTTCACGACTACCCGACCACCTACCGACGCCGCGCGTCGGCGTCCTTTTTCTATCGGGACGCTCTTCTCGACCATCGGCTCGACCACGTACTCACATATACACACTCGCGTATACGCTCAACGGCAAGCGCGAGAGGGAGAGACGGAGAGATAAAGAAGGGCGTAAAGGGAGTTGGATACGGGAGGAAAAGGAGGGCCGAGAACGGGTGCATGAGAAGAGCGGCGGTGGGTGGACGGACGGAGGGTGGGATGGGGTGGGGTGGGGGGGGCGGTGGTGAAACTGGCTGCAGTGCCTGGATGCGAGCTAAAATGTATTTTTTTTTTCCTCTTTCTATATCTTCCCTTCGAGCGAGCCGTGGTAGGTTGGATTACCAATCCGGAGCTGCCTCCGGCACGTTCTTCTCTGTCGAGCACGTAGGGCGCAAACCTGGACGTAAGGGCTCGTCGAGCGATTCGCTGCTGGACGCGGCACTTTGGTGTACATATCGTTGATACCGATATGGAAATTATCCAGCTGAATTTTAACCGCGCTACACGCACTATCACATGTAGAACCGCTAGATTCAATTTGGATTGATCACGATGTACGTCCATTGCTTTTGATATTTTCAATACCATGTGTACAACCACATTTTTGCGCACGACAAGATATGTTGCTGGATTTATTTCTAAATAAAGTGTATGTTTTGTATATATTTTTATTTCATCTCCTCGGAAAGAAATACGTTTTGGTATTTATCTTACAATTGAAGAGTGCGTGTAGTGTATAATAATACCTACTATGTTTGTCATTAATTCTCAACATAATTATAATCTACATCTTTTTCCTATTTATCTTCTTCGCGCTTATAAATAACATACGGAACAACAATATGAGAAAGATTGATAAGTAATCACATTTTTCGTTATGCATACATACATCATAATGTATATTATTGATTGTTAGTAATCTTAAAAAAAGAGCGCAATTTTTCCAGCAATTTTTTTCTCAAATTTCAATGTTTCGTGATTTGTTGAACAAGTTATAAAGCAAACTCATTAAATATCGAAAATTTTGTTCCGCATTATTCATTATCTAGATTTGGTGGAGATTCTGATTTTAAATAGAGCAATGTCATTATAAGGGCAACTGTCATTATAAGGCATGTGATAACATACGGTTGGATTAAGGGATGAGATCTTCTCCCCCGTATCTCAACCCCTACCATCTCTCCCATCCCTCGTAGCCGCTAAAAGTCGATTGCTCTCGAATGCGTCTTCCACCTACTTCGACTTCTCTGGTTTCCCGTCTTTAAAATAGACACAAATCGTCCCACGGACTTCCGCCGTAGGTCGGAGAAACTCCGCGTTTACGTAACGTCTCCCTTCTCGCCTGTCCCACGTCACGATCTTCGTGCGAAAGATTTTGCTCGGGCATCATCGACGGTCCATCATCCACCCTTGGTTCAGAGACGCCCGTATCTTCGTCCTATCCACCGCTTACAGGATTCCGACAGAATCGGATCGTTTGACGAGCCACCTGTAGCGCGAAGGGCTACTACTAACCCTTCTTCAGGGTGAGCACGATCTTTGTCCCCTTCTCGGACAAGTCTAGGTTCATATCGTCTCCTCTGTATGCAGTATCCAGCTCTTTGACCTTCGGTTATATTACGAAGCTCTATCGTAAAAGCGTCCTGATAGCCCTTTTAACGTTTTACGCGAATTTTTGTTGATATAAAATATTTCAAAATATTTTTTATACTAATTGTAAATACTTTTTTATTATTAGATAGACAAATATATTTAAAAATATATATATATATTGTATATATAATAACGATAATATATGGTAGAAATATACAAATTACATCACGTGAGAGAAAGAGATGTGTTGATCTGTCGTCGGAAAGACTTGCTATCAAATACTCTATTCGTCGTATACGTCAGCACGCGATAAGATATATACAGAATAATATTTTTTCGTTAATTTTTCAATTTTCTGGGTTCTATATTTTTCGCGATGCACACTTTTAAAGTGCTTCTTCAATATATATCACTGAATACTCTTCTATATAAACAAAAATTAATATATTTTGTACAGACATTATTTCTATTACAATTCTGAAGATGTACAATATTTTATATTTTAGAAACTCGCATGGAAACTCAGATAGAAACTCGGAAGAAAGTAGTTCGAACTTTCAGTTTACGAGGCTCAGTCCGTCCCGAATTCTCGGGGAAGCGTACGCGACCTAGCGCGAGCACTGTCGAGATGCGGAAGGTCA
Organism: Lasius platythorax; assembly: GCA_963971435.1. Lineage (NCBI taxonomy): Eukaryota > Metazoa > Arthropoda > Insecta > Hymenoptera > Formicidae > Lasius > Lasius platythorax. The sequence continues at coordinate 3,357,750 of OZ020537.1, read as the reverse complement.
TGCCGGGGGATGGATGTGGTTTAGAGGGTCGTGAGAAGGGAAATGGGGTCATCCTTCGATGGGCTCTTCTGTGGTCGCTTTATGCGTGTCATTGAACCATCGCAAGGTGGCGCGGACGATTAATCCCGCGGAAGTACGCTTCTGGATCTCTAAAGGAGTTCCCGAATGTTAATTAGCGAAACGTCGAGTTATTTATAGTGAACAAAATAGGGGCACGCATATGTATACCATCCTGAAGAAGTTTCTTGATATCTGATATCGTTATTAGATGTATGTCACACGTCAACGAAAAAATCTCAATTAAATTAAAAAATCGAGAGAAGAAAAAAAAATATATATATGTATATATTTTAATATATTTATATCTTTAATAACACTTATTTCGAAAGCACAACAAACGAGAAAAAATTTTAAAAATATTATAGTTATAATTTCTCTTTCACGAAAATATCTCTTTTCTCCATTCTACAAATTTTAAATTAACACTAAACGACTAAAAAGTTTAGCTACGTTGATGTTGTTGAAGACGTAGCGCAAAAACTAATAATGACACTCTCTTTTATGTGTTGCAGCAATGCGCCCCGCACGACAAGGAAAGCGACTATTGGGGTGGCAGCCGAGGCGCGAAACAAGGTTACGAGGTGAGACAACCCGTTTCGAAATATTTTAGTAGTCTATTTCATATATGGCCGTCGTGCTAATTCTACTTGGTGAAGCGCAGCACTTTCTGTTGCAGGCGAAAATGAACGCGGATCACGGTCAGCTGCAGAAAGGTGAGTTGTAAAAGCTTGTATGATCTTAATACATCCTATATTTTTACGTAGTCTGTGATTTGATGTCTGCTTTATTTTTAAACCATAATCCATCAAGACTAAAACTATATAAACTATATATATAAATCACTGACACAGATATAGAACAATATAATATTAATATTTATAAATAAAAGACTATTTCATAAAAACGATCTAATGCAAAACTTAATGGAGTTTTCATTTCTTGTTTATAAATAATTTTACTATTAAATATATATATGCAACGGAACATTATATTCTTTAATTAATTTTGCGTATTTTATTTTAATAAATCTATAAATTGAAAGCTTTTTATTGTTGAAATAGTTGCTATTAAACATTCGAAAAAAACTGCAAAATAGATTATGTTTAACCCAAAAACAAAAAAGAAACAAAAAAAGTATTGAATAGAAAATTCACAATAAATTCAAAGAAGTAAAGAATATACGATTAAATAAAATGAATAATGTGTCTGTGAAACACTTCGATGTATCATCACCGCATCGTGAATCGAGACGGAGATCAAGGACTTCTTTACTAGAAAAATTAGGATCATTGTAGGCAGTTAAATCATGCAAAGTCTCAAGAGAGACTTCGTCGAGGACGTCTTGGTATCCGTTGGCGTCGCGTCAGATGCAAACACTTCCTAAGATCTAACCGCTGGTCCGGGAACCGGTTATGACTGCACGCGTGACGTAAGATCACCGATTAGGAGCGAAAGAAAAAGTCGGAGAAAAAGAGTGGGGACACTGCACCAAGCGAGAAAAAAAAAGAAACACATACGAACGTGAATTTATCATCAGGCCGATGTAGAGTATGCATTCGTGGGCATTCTTTTTTTACGTTTAGAATCTTATTTTTCTTTGCTGACGTCCTCTAATTCAGCCTCTCGACGAGTCTTTCTCTTCTTCCTTGAAACTTAAATTTCAGGATTGTGTTTTTATTTAAATATAAGATGCAGCTTGCATAAAAATAGACAGACAGATAAATGGACTGACGCCTTCTTTTATATACATAAGTGCATTCGAAAATTCTGCGCATCTCTACTGAACAGTGAGCATATCTATAATTTTGAAATGACTTACATAAAAGTTATAAAAAAGATTAAGAACCTCTCTAATATCGATTTCAAACGCAAAAATGGTAAAAATATCAATCTAATTTGATATTAATTTGATATAATATTGATATAATCTAATTTGATTTTTATATCTTTGTAAAATTTTAAAAGCAGTACTTCTATAATCCAGTCGATTTTAGAATATATGTATAATAAAATATAAGAAGAATAGAGACAGATATGAAAATCGAGATCGCACGCGACATTTTATCTATAAAAATTTATAATATCAAATTTTTTTTACGTGACAAGGAGCATTATCAAGCGATTTTGATAACAATCTGACCCGGGTGAGCCGAAAATCCGTTTCTTGCTTTCTCCTCTTTCTTGTCGGAAAGGATTAAGCAATCGGTAGTTTCGTTCGTAAAAGGAGAGGCACGCTTCGATCCCTGTTTTTCACTGCCAATGGCACGCGAGCCGACTGGCTTAGGTTAGCCGTTTATGAGATAAGTCCGCCACCCTTCCATTCTCGTCAGGATCGACGGACTCTCGTCAGTGATTCATGCCGTAGAGAAACGCAAACCTGTCGGGGGAAAAAAAAGTTGTACCACTACCTGCAACACACCTCCCTCGATATCGTCCCATAATTTGCTTGCGCGACAATTATTATTTCAGCACAATTTTTGCAATACGCGTCTGACACGTCATCATCCAGGTTATGCTATTCAGGCAACGTGAAAATTTTGCTCTTATTAAACGCGAAATACTTTTTTACTTATCGCTCTTTATTATGTACATCTTATTACGAAATTCTAAAACGAAGTATTAGTAGTAGAAAGAAACGAGAATTTTATTTCTATTAATTTCTATTAATTTCTATTTATTGGTTTTTTTTTTTTAAGTAATTGTATACTCTTATTAGGCATATTAATATAAGCCACGCATCTTTATCCTTATTCTAACTCTTCTTGCGAACTCGAGTTCACATCGATCTAATGTTACACGCATGCACGATCATTATTACATCGCGTGTCTCAAATCCAAATTTCTCTTTCATCGGCGGAATACTTTTCGCGCTTTGTGCCCATCGGGCCCGACGTAGACGGGCCCTAAAATTAGCCGCCGGCCTGGCAATTGCGCAAAGATCCTGGACTATTCGTTAATGCACAGATCGCATGACGCCGAAATTTCGGGCCCCGCGAAGAGTCGGGAGAAGGATGTGTGGGACGACGGAGCCTCAAGGCCCCCCCTTTACGCGCTCGTCTCATTATCGTATTCGCTCGTCAAGTAATGCGAGTCGCTCGTTTGGAAATTCCTCGTCGGCAGTCTCCAGGACATCTGTCGCGATTTCGAAGTAACGTAAATAATGAGGAATGTGTCGCAACACGCATGATTTATTCGACCAGCGAAATATATGTATTTTGAGTCGAATTAGAAGTGACGTCAAAACGGATAGTGCATTTTTTCCCTTACATGGTAATCTTGTCTGAAGGTTTCGCGATCTTATTTGTCACCGAAACATTCATATATATTCAATATCTTTATGATAAAGACAGCGTGAAAACCTTTGTCGATTTCTTGGGGAGCTTGATTGATAATCTCCTGTGTTTATTAAAAGTTATCATTATTAAAGTTTATTTATAATATTTACTTAATATTCGATTTAAACTTCTCTTATCTAAAATGAATTGAGAAACTAATAACTTATTAGAAACGCGGCTTTCAAGTGCTCTTAGTTACACAAACGCGCGTGTAAAACTTGAAAACGTAAATTAATTGTTATTGAAGAGTTAGGAGAAGATCTAGACGTCTTTTCTTCCGTCCTTCGAAATATTAACACGCTTTCAGTGAATGACTCTAATGATCATCGAGTATCTCGCATGGATGACCAAATTGTGAGACGGCACTTTCTTCACTCCCGATTTTAAACGACTCGCCCGACGTAACGATCGAAGAGAATACTTTAATGCAACACATAGCTTTCACTTACCTATGATTTCTTGATTATTCTGTAATTGACGAATGATCGAATTAGTCACTAATTTTAACGGGATCATAAAGCGACTTGAACTTCCGTCTCTTGGAGACGGAACGGGTTAATGGAGTTTTTTTTTTTTTATAATACGAAGTACCACTTTTGTAACAATTTTATCGTCCTGGATCGTATCGTCTCGTGTTACTTTGTAATATATAAATGAAATATTTCTCCGCGCGCGCGCAACGCGAGCGAGAACTATTCTTTTTTAATAACGAATGCTCTATCTGCTTTCCTCATAAACTCCTATTTCTTTTCGTACGTGCAAATATACGAGGAAACGGAGTACGTTTATGTTCCAAGGGATAGAATCGGCTCGTAAACAGGTCGATCCGACGATTCCGCGTAAACAGACATGCACAGAAATCGGACCGCGTGCTCTGTCAAACGTGTGTACGTGTATGTAGATGAGCGTGTGACATCTCATTCCTCAAGTTTCCTTAAAGCAACACTGTCCTTTATTCCACAATAACAGTAATGTATTAATGTCATACAAAAACTTGACTTATGACTTTACTTTATTAACATCGAGAGAAGACAGAAGGCAACGAATTATTCTTAGTAAAACAATATTGAGAGAAGTTGAATTGAGAGAAGAATTAAAAATAATAGAAATAGAGAGTCGAAATATAATTATGCTTTTAGACTAAATTATCATAATTGTCGTGAAGACTAGCGATTGCCGTCCAAAGGAAGAATAATTTCGAAACGTTGTATGCATATAATGTACATAGTGGGATATTGAAGAATCTCTAAAAATTGTGATATTTTACGAATAAGCGGAGAGATTCAATTAGTCCCATTTATTCCCGGTACGGAATCAAAGCACGTTGTGCAAATGCAGGACGAGGAACGTGTTGGAACGCGGCTGGAACTCGGTTACAATGTGCTCTCGACACGGATTACAACGTGTCGAAGAGTTCGAGGTCAATTAAAAGTTGGAGTCTTCCGTGTCCGTGTACGGAGAATAGAGAAGAAAGAAACGAAGGGGTGGCGCGGGAGGGCGGGAGAAAAAGGGCAAATCTACGCGTGTGCAACGGAACGAATTCTTAGAAAAGATGGTCATCTCGTCTAGCTGCCATATTTTACGTTTTTGCCGGGAGCAAAAAGTTTACTGGCACTCAAAATGGGCCCTTCCGGTAACTGCCAGACAACTTTCGGACCTTGCAAGGCCCTCTGTCCGATGTTCTACATTAGACGATGTCGATGATCCTGTAGGCAACTCATTCGATATATTTTAAATTCAATGATTTTAAATTTAATAATCTGTACAATATTTTTAAAAATGTCACTTGATTTAATTATACAGTTTATTGTAGAATTGATAAAAAGCGAATTATTTCTCATGAAATTCTGATTAGATGATAGCGTTACTCATCTCCGTCTCTAAAGGTTATTTATAAAAGCTTTCCATTTACAATGAATTATAAATTCGAAGCTTCCTGACCTGACATTTTTCACTAAAAAGAAAAAAATAATCGCTAAAATCGACATTAAATATGCAAAGTATTGTGTCTACTTTCTCTCATGCCTCAGACATTCTGTGTGTGTTTTTCGAAAACCAGGCGGCAACGCGACTTTCATGTAGAATATCGTAGTCGCCGTCTAGCGATCGTCTAGTTTCCACGATCAAGTGCTTCAGGTGTTTTTATGGTTTTTTCACTCTCGTTTTTCTTCCCCGCGTGTGCGGTTTCCCGGAGATTTTACCATGAGTAAAGTCTCCCTTCATGTTCGCACATTTTACGGCGTCGTACTGCGATTTTATATACGGCGTTGTAACGTACCATCGATCAGGAATGAGTTGATTTGCGCTTTCATGGAAACGCCCTCAACGCTAAAACGATCTCGCTACGTGGTTCGCGTCGATCGTAATGTTATCTCGTATTATGTAACGCGACTGTAATGCCAAATTGATTCATTTAATACGTATAAACAAGACAGACTAATGACGCTTCTTTAATGTCAATAATGAGCGTCACGCGATATATCGACGGTGATAAATAAACTTTACGATGGTGGAAGAAAGGTCGCTGTAAATTAAAATAAACGCACGAATTCGACGATTCAGTCGAGGAATGGACGGACGGATCTATCGAAATAACGACGGTTCGACGGTATATATTCGCGGATGGCACGCGATTAGCAAATGGATTTTACGTTCGCAACCGAAAATTAATTCCGCCACTCATCAGTCACCCGCGTTATTGTCGCGTATTATTATTATCATCGTTACGCGTAATTCGCGTATCGCGCTTTTAACCTTCGCCACCGAAAACGTCCTGTGTCCTTTCGCACCGAGTAATCGATATCGTCACGCTCGTCAATAATTCCGGTTGCTGATTTATTTTTTATTATCCGTCCGTTTAGAACGGTATGTTTGACGTCAATGAAATCACTGTGTCTACAGAACACTGAGACAGAGAAACGACGGACTCGATAAGTAAAAATATTATCTTCTTGAGTTACTAATACTTAGTATTTTCTCAAAGCTTGTGAATTTCATAACTCGCTTGAAATTCATCGAGTGAATAAAACTACACTAAAGAAACAATTCTGATCACACGTGTGAAAAAATGAAATTATGAGAGCTATAAATATCGTTGCTCTATGATTGGATGTAAGTGATATTAAATTTCCTGCTTGCCATTAATCAGCTGTTGTTATGAGATGCAATCGTGATTGATCGCTTTAAGAGACGATAACATGTAGTATCTCATTTACTCCGCAAAGGCAACTCAGAAACAAACAATTACAAGTCGAACTTTAGAATTATGTCGTGTCTGCTAGACGACGCATATAATAGGACGGGTTTTAAGAATTGCGTCTGATGAGAACTTGCATTCTGTTGCTTCTTTTTCAACCGGTTTATCGTATGTGTGATGAAATTATTCGAAAATAACGTTCCGTTCACATACAGAGACGCGTACATAAGTTTCGATCGATCTGCTCCCGAAGACTTTAAGAATCGTTCTCCAGACCGGTTTGACATATACAAATATACGTATCACAATGGCAGTTTAATGCTGGCGGGCGGACTTACGAAGCGTCGCGGTGACCTCGCTGCTCTCCAGAACTGCATCCGACTTCTATTTTGGCCGTCACTCCGTCTCCGAATCTTTTAAGTCAAAATAATGGCTCCGTCTACGCGCGGCGACTCATCGACGAAAATGTACGTTGATTTGTTTGCACCGCGTGAGGAAACGTTGATTTATTACTACGCAAGAACTTTATGCCTGTCGAGATATATGTATATGTTAAACATATATATACATATAATAAAATATTATACTTATTATATTTTAACATTTTTATTTGCGTGCCATTATTTATATCATTATTATCTGTTGATTTTAAAGTGATTTTTTTTATTATAAAGCGTAGCAGTAAATTAAATTAAATTGTACAGTTAATATTTGAATGATGCAGAGAGTCTTCACATCATTTCAGCTTATATAGCATGAAGAAGAGAGAGAAAATTAATTTACAACTCTTAATATATTATTAAAAATAAATATAATTTTATGTGTCATTGAGATAGTTTTTGCGCTAATCTTCTTTTTTATCAATTTAAAAAAGAATTTTAAAAAAGGAATTAAAAATTCTTTTAATTCTCACTAAAATTGCTTTAAATTCTTTTAATTTTTTTTTAAAGAATTTAAAGAAATTCTTTTTTTTTGGACGATTTTTTTTCGCGACGCGGAACAGAAATGGAGTGGAAGAAGCGTCCCGGTGAACTTCCGAAGGAAAGTCATAAGTGGAACATGTATATTTCCTGTTGGACACGAAAGGATTAAAGCGTGTATGTACACATTGAATCAAATACATTTGTGTATCAAACGTATTATTATCGTTCCGCTCTACGTGCTATCGATGATATCTCGTAGCGCGATTGAGGTTTACAAAGAAGCAGAAATAAACCGCACTACGCAAACAAGAGATTCAATAATCCCGGATACAGTTAACCAGGTTGCGGAATGACTATATCTATTTGAATGCGAAAAGATCTCTTCCATCATTTGTCAAACTTGTTGTTCTATTACAAGACAAGCTGAATTGCTCTTGTAAAACTCTCTCTCTAAAGACTTGTTAAATTATCAATTTTTTTTCTCGATACTATCCATATCTGAGTTGATAATCGTAGTCTTAGATTACCGAGATACGCAGTTCTTTATCGTGTTATAAAGCCATTTCCTATAAATTTGCATCGTCACTTATACGTCACTTATACGTTTACTCGAGAGATCGATGATTTGTACAAAATAAATGAACATAATACAAAGTAGATAATATACGTGAAGATACGAATTTGTTTTTATCGGAAAACGTATCAGTTCGTGATTAGAGCGTGCGCGCGCGCGCATCTTCCACTCTCTTACATCCGTCCATCACTTCACTTTATATTAGTCACATTCAACGCGCATCTTACATCTCCCTTCCTCCGTCTTATAATTTCATTCGTCGTTTTCTTTTGCCGTCTTTCCTTCTCGCTTTTCCCTTTCTCTGTGTATCTCCATCCCGTCCACGATTCGCTCGTTGGACGATCGGCCCCCGGTTGGAAGTCGATGGATCGACCGTCGTTCGCAACCACTGACATTTCCAGCAGAGTTATTTGCATAATTTACTACCGACCTCAACATTAGCGTCCACCTATATGAAGCCGCATAATATCACAAATAGTTCCAAATACGTGTATACGGATGTACATATGTAAATATAAATATAATCGGCAGGTACATATGTACACACATATGTATAAAACGGCGTGTATTCGGTATATGTACAACCCACAGGCGATCCGATGTATTACGCGCATGCCTTTTTTTTATTTTTTATTTTTTTTTTTTTTTTTTTTTTGCCGATTACAAATATCGTGACCGTGAAATTTGGCATACATGCTAACGATAGAGTCAAAATCACGCGAGAAGAGACGCGAAAGAGAAGCTAAAAGAACGATGTAGAGATGCACACTCTGCGGTGCAATATTGATGCAGAGAGCGGAGACAGGATCCTTGATCCTCTCGACTCTAGGCATGACGTCAGGATCGATCCGCGACGATCGCGCGAACGATCGATGAATATGCATGAAGGACTGACTGGTCGAGACAAGTGCAGGCCACGACACGACGTGGATGCACTTACGATTGTTGCGACGAGACCCGAATGAGTCGTGCGATAATGACACGTGGATTTAAGTCATTTAAATTTGCATTTTTTGTACACAATCATTAAAAATATTTCTTGAATATAATCTTCAGTTTCACATTTTTAGAAATAAGAGACTGATATACAATATATAAAGATATTATTCAATATATTATATTATTATTTAAAGGTGTATGATATAAAAGTGGATTAAAACTCGAATAAAAAATTAATTCTATAAAATTTTATTTTAAAAATTTGGCTTATTTTCTCTAAATATAAACAAATGTAACTTGATATACATATATATATCTTATATGTATTAACATATTCTTTATTTTTTCCTCATGTGTGTTTATTAGTGTCGTAAAGCTTGTATCAAAGAATTTAGATTAAAAATTTAAGCAACGAATTCACTTTCGCAACGCAGCCCGTGCTGTATATTATCACATCAAAGATTTTTCTTCCACTTTTTTCCTTACTGAACTGTCGGCACGCCGATTTGTCGAGGCTTGTTGAATTTCTGCGTCATACTTCGCATATAAACAATTAAATATGTTACAATGAATATAATTGCCTCGCTCCCACGATTATTATTAACCGCGCTTCCCGCAAGCCGAGCAAACTGTGTGGAAAGAGGACCGGTCGGTCGACACTTTTGTAATTTTAACTCTTCGTTATACTCGGTATTCAAAAAGTACATTTTTTCAATTATTTAATTTTTTTCTATAATCTTTTCTTCTCTCACAATAATCATAACTATGGTTACAGGATTTGAAATTGAGTAATTAGCTTACTTTTTGCTAATCTAAATCTATTTAATTAAAACAATATTATGTTTAAATAAAGGATCGTTAATCTTCAATATTGATTTCTAAAAATATTAATCGATAGTTTTAGTTATCGCATCCGAACTTGACAACACTAGAGATAAAAAAGACTTTACACAATCTGTCATATTACTCATCTTATGCTGATTATCTTATATACTTATGCTTATATAAAAAAGGTCGAATATATTTACAATCCTATGTAAATTTACGTATAATAGATTTCTCTCATTAGGTATATTGTATATATATATATCAAATATAATAAAATTTATAGGACGCATTGAGTGGTAAAAAGCTTAAATAATCCTGTAGAAGGGCGAAGTGAAACATACAGACTGTCACAATCCGTTAGTCAAGTTAATCTAAAAATGGTCGTACGCGACGTGAGGAAAACAGTTTTTATTCGCGTAGATGCCGAAAGAGACGCGATAATTCCATTAAAATTACGCACCGCAAATAACGCCGGGAGGTGTGTGGCGTCATACGTCATTAACGCTCTCGTCACGAATGCGTGCGTGTTGCGCACGCGTGTCCGTGGCACGTAGATGGAAATGGGAGACGGTTTAAGCGTCGCGCGCGTGTTTTTGCCAGCCAGTGGCTGGACCACGTGCGTGAAAATACGTTCATATGAAATTCAACGCGAACGTCACACGAAAATATATTATTATCGCCCGATGCCGATCGGGAAAAATATTTTGACATTTCTACGCTTATTATCGTGACAAATGCGTTGAGCCGCGATTTCAAACACTGAGAATAAGATGGATCCCTTACACGTGTGCAAAAAATTGAATTAATATTCGATTTTTCTATTTCTCGCAAAAAAATAATTTCTCATTCTCTTTAGTTGGACGTAAAATTTAATAATGTAGTTGTTGTTTATAAATCATAGAAACTTATTTATTTGAATTATATATATATATATATATTTTTTTTTTTTTTTTTTTTGCGCTTTGAAGTTGACTCGGACTCTACATTATCCTTAAAGTGACTTATTTGATATAATATAATATAATATTTATTATATAATATAATATGATATAATATATAAAAAGATAGTACATATATGTAGTAAATTACGTATGATTGTAATTTGCGAAACTTTTAAAGACGGAGATCAAGATCCATCTGCGCGTAACGTTATAAAGGATTACGCAGATTATATGGATTACGAAGAGAGGTAGATTTCCACGAATGAGAGCGCGAAGCCGCTGCTAAACACACTAGCCTTCGTCCAGTTCCATTTACATTTTTACTTTTATCCTTATTTTCATACGTTTGTTCTGGCTTCGGCAAACAGGTAGCGCATTTTATACCGTTGTACCTGAGGCCTACGCAAGTTTTTCGCATTTTTCCCGGCACGGCAAATGTGTGTCGCACGCACCGGCAATAGCGGTGATCTCGAAGGAGAGGCGGTGGCCTCTTCGTCCGGTGTTACGGCCAAAGATTATCGCGACTCTCGCGCACGAGATCACGTATGTAAATGGTAATTATCGGGTTCAAGCGCGCGGCTGGAAAGATCAATTAGTTATGCCGCGAGGAGAACATTACGTATAAACGTGCATATATACGTTACGCATGTACGTACGTATATATGTAATCTTGCGCCTTCCGAGATTGATCGATTAGGCGAAAAGAGCGCCGCGAATAACATCGCGAGAAGACGTGATACGCAAAAAATCATACCTATACTAGGAAACGAATCGCGCAGTCCTCCGCAATTATCTGACGGCAAAGCAGCTGCGAGTTTATTCTCGTGTCTCCTTTAAAAGAATTCAATCGATGCAAAAAGACGCGTGGTTAATTTCAGTTGGTGTTAAGTTAATAAATAATCCACGTGCTAGCAGCATGTGACGAAACGGGTATCGTTTTAAAATTGAAATTGCGCGCATATAATTAACATTCGTAAATTTAAACAACACCGTTGAAAAGATTGAAAACTAATTTTAAGCTAGATAACGATTATGACGCATGCGATCGCCGCATAAGAAGAGAGTTTTTCGATACGAACGCAACACTCGACACGTGAGAGGCAGGCAGCAACAAATTACTAGGTAGAATGAGTGAAACGATACAATGTGAATAAGTAGATAAATCCATAATAATGGCAAATGAAACTTGCATAAACTCGGAAATGGCACCTGTTTTCACTTGGATCGCATGTCTGATTAAGGATTAGACTGGTATATGTAACATTAGTTACGATCGATTACGTAACACCACACGCTGGACGAATTAAGCGAAAAAGAAGGCTGCTCATGATATTGTATCATCGGGATAGATTCGCGATACAAATATATGATTATAATAAAATGCGTCGGGAATTGCGCCGACTCGAAATAAAATTTTAAATATTACATAACTGGCGTTCTTTTCTTCATCGGTAAAATTATTCAAATTGCATCGCGTTAAGTATACGTTTGTGCCTTGAACTTTGATGCTGCACTCGATATTATACTTGTTACTCGAGCGATTTTCATTATGTCGCAACAATATCACTCGATAATTACTCCGATTCCGCGCAAACGTTGATTCATTTAATCACTCCGATCTAGAATAATGAAGACGTATAATCATTTAAAGAAAATTTTAAAATAATTTTAATTATATACAAAAATACACATATAAAAACAAATTTTTTATATATGTATATAAATATATATAAAAAATATAAAATTTTGTTTTTAGTTAATAATATTATATTTATATGATACGAATTATATATCAAATTTATTACGCGTATAAATTAATGTCATCCCACTGGATAGTTTGAAATTAACATCTATACTGGATTCGTCCTTGCATATAAATATTGATTTGAGGATTGCCATCAATTAATATTAGTATGGAACATAAGCGTATTCTAAAAGCATGTAATATAAATTTTATAAAAAAACTACAGTGTTTCGTCGGTAATTTTTAAACTAGACGGATTAAATAGCGACGACGTCTGTTTATCGCTTTATCTACTTGGATTACTTGCAGATCAATAATTTACACATAATATCGAAAACGCGCGAACTCTTGCGAGTATTCTTTACATGTTCGACATTGGTTCTCTAAGCGAAATCGACGCGCGTGGGCTTTAGAGAAGCGCGTCTTCTACCGCCTACGCGTACTCTCCACCGAACATGCTCATGCATTGTCGTAAAAGTCACAGGATGCCCCCGTCCTTGTAAGAGAAGGGTCCTCGCTTCTGAACTAAACTTAACGAGCGAAGATGTGCACGAAGCGCGTGAAGAGCAGTAAAGGAGTTATTAATAAATTATGAAGTCATTAATGACGCGGTGCATTAGGTTTTTTTTTCTCTCTCTTTTTTTTCTTTTTTAAAATTTCGCAACGATTTATTCATATAAAATCGTGACGAAAATCGTGACGAAAATTATATTTTATCATATTTTATCCCGATTGCAACATGTATGTGCGTAAATCGGAATTTAAATATATTATAATACAGACATCCTGTCCGAGAATCATAAAATCACGCTTAGATGTGGTATCCGAGTGAGAGGTTCCACTTTTGAGGCACATTTACTCGCTCAAGGTCGAGCGATAACTTTTCTATTATTGGCAGGAAGCAGATCAAGTATGCAATTTATTACAATTTCCTCCATTTAACGCCGATAACGTTTCCGGCTGTTTTTACTGCTCGCAAAGGACGTTCGCATAAAAAAAGAGGATTCGAAACGCGCGATTGATATTAATATTACAATTCCAGATTGAATGTTGAAATAAACTAAGACAGCAATAATCGTATATTTCTATTTCATGAAAATCCTACTTACGTCTGATAATCTCACGACAATATATCATTGGAAGACTTTTGGAGTAATATTTGACTTGTGGATAATACCTATGTGTTTTTTTTTTCGAAAGGTCTAGTTTAGATGAAATAATTGCAAAAATCTTGAGAAAAGTGTCAAACGAATAGACCAGCAAATTCTTTCCATTGTCAGAAAGTTTCTATATAATTGACATATCTTTCCACGAATATTCGAAAAGGGACTGCGAATAGATTGTTCGCGCACATATATATTAATTTTTTGACTCTTCTGGAACGTACAATTTTAAGATATATTCAGATGCGTAAAGGTCCTAATAAGGTATTATTCAACCGTTTAGTGATGCAATTAAATTGATTAGTAAAGAGTTATTTTATATTTATAAATCAAATTATAATTTATTTTATATTTGTCCTTTAATTATATTTATTTTTATGTTAATAATGTAATTATTATTTCCTTTTATATATTTATATATATGTACATATGTATATAAATCTGATATAAAAGGAAATAATAATCACAATATAAATATAACAATATAAATATACAATTAATATAAAAATAAATCTAATTAAAAGACAAATATGTTAATATATTATAATATGAGACAAATATATTATAATAAATTATAATTTGATTTACAAACAAACAAAAATATATATATATATGAGAGATACTTATTATTCGCTATTGTGTCTATCGGGATGAGAGAGTTATCTCGGTAAATTCAAGACGCGCGAGACAGCGCGTTCAAGAAATTGCGATCTACGCTCGCGCCGAAAGAATGACGGTGTATATTTTTGCATGCATAAAGAGCGTTCAAGAGTGTCGATGCGTAAGAGTGCAAAGTAGTAGCGGAATACCGCGAACGTGCGCACACACGCGCATACGATACGACTAACTCAAGCCCGTCGCATACTTACATATATGCACGTCGAACGATATCGAGAAGTCGGCTTAATGACGATCACTCTCATAACGCAGGATCACTCTCGTCCTTGCAATCTGCAGGATCCTTGCCCCTTGCACGGCGTGTTGCGTCAGCGTCGGTCGACACCGTTCGATCCGTCGTGCTTCTTTCTCGGTATTATCATCTCGATACACACACACACACACACACACACACACACACACACACACACACACACACACACATCGGTGTGCCTGCTATCCGTACACACGCTGCGCTATGTGCACGCGTGCATTTACGCGTATATTACGCTTTGTGTTGAACGCGATCGCTTGCGAATACTATTTTTTTTTCTCGCGACAAATATAAACGAGAGACACGACTACTTTATAGCGACTCGCTGATAAATTACGATAACTCTCCATCTCGCGCAACACACAATAAGTTCCATCACATAAGTCTCACGTTGCGTATAATATTCTTGTTGGACTTTAAAGATACTTATTGGAGAGAGAGTCTCGATACATATCAGGTTAATTATATACTCTAATAATAACCGGGTGTTAATGATGTGGACAATGACGCGCTATGACACAGAAGGTATTTCGCGTCATATTTTATTAAACTCGAAGCAAATTACGAAAGCGGAAAAACCTATTGAGACGATCTCGTTCGTAAAGTGCATCAATAACACATAATATCTGGAGCGCTTAATCTATTATTAGCATCCAATTAAGTGTCTGGAAAATGCCGATGATTGCTATACAGATATTGCTACGTTAACTTTTCTCAGCCGCGGAGCTGCTTTATAATCGAGGTAGGTTGTGCTAATATATGATTGAAAGTAATTAAAACGTACGCCCGATAATCTGCGCCGCGCGGCACACAAGGCTCTCGCCGACGGCGAACGTCGCTCAAGGTGACCCGATCTAATTCCCGTATCTGTGAATGTGATTGCAGGTGACGAGCAGTATCGGGGCGCCGGCGGTTCGAGCAGCGGAAGTCCACCCGCCAGTCTCTTGGTGGTTCCTCAACCTCTCACCGTAAAACCCTCCCATCCGTCGCATCTGAATTCTCATCTCGGTGGACCGCACTCGCATCCGCCGAGGAAGTACCAATGCAAGATGTGTCCGCAGGTGAGTGAAGGAACCAATCCCTTCGATATCTCTCTTCGATATCGACATATGAGGGGGGAGGGGGGGGGGGTTTGCTTACTTCTATATCTTATATAATTTTTCAACAGCGCGTTACCGCGTACCAACGCGCACGCAATTGATATTTAATATTTAATATTTAATATTTTTAATATCACGTACACGCGAAATAAGAATAACAAGAATAGGCCGTCATCGTGAAAAATATTCGTTCGAGTTTGCGAACACTTCTGAAAATGTCGCGTTAACCCGTTATCGGTCTTTTATTCTTCAGGCAGTTTCTTTTTCTTTCTTTCCATTTTTTTTTCTTCAAAAGAGTGCTCTAATAGAATAGTTTTATGATGTTGATTTTTCCGTGTCCCATCGATTCTTTTTCTTTCCACACATTGTCTACATTTTCTTATGGAAACGGAAGCTGGACGTTAAATCTTTATACGTTAGACTAGAATATATAATATATCAAAAATTACCTGCGGAGACGCTTACCACGTGCCGCGTACA
Source organism: Lasius platythorax (assembly GCA_963971435.1). NCBI lineage: Eukaryota > Metazoa > Arthropoda > Insecta > Hymenoptera > Formicidae > Lasius > Lasius platythorax. The sequence goes on along the minus strand of OZ020537.1, from coordinate 3,341,536 downwards.
AAACCAGAAGTTATTCGGCTGTCACCGCTGTTATTGGCGAACTTTTCTTTTTATTAAAAAAGAGAAACCGTTAGTCTTTTCAAACTACTAAGATTAGCAAAAGGTTAGCTTTCTTCTCAACTTGTTGTTGCACGTATTTCGTCTATGACATGCACGCATTCCGTTCGTGCATCTGGAAAATATAAGAAATAGTCAAGATTAGAAACGTTACATTTTTTTCTCGCTCTTCCTTCTTCTTCGCTCTCTGTCACACTCGATTTTTCTCAATTTATCTTTGTGTCCGATTGCAACGATCAACCATCGCGCTTTCGAGAGAGCTGGGCAAATGTAGTCGATGAAACTTATCGTCCTCTAGGAGTGTTGGATATAAAATTAGTATTTATTTCTATTCGCGATATATGTGTATTATTATATACAAAATATCCATATTATATATTATTATATTAGATATTTGCGATATATTTTAATCGTGAATATTTTGCTGATTTTTAAGGCTAGAATAACAATTTTTCATTACGATATATACGTTATTTTCGCAATAATGGAAGATTTTATGATTGTACATTTATAAGAACGTGATTATTATTCTAATGTATGATTATTCATATGATTTTAAATCACAATAAGTCCTTTACATGCTATTTTCCATCGTAGACAGTCAAGGAAAAAGAGACCGACCGTGCTACGTAGCCCAGTCACTACGTGCAATATTATACATAACTTGTATGCTATATATGCTATATATATGCTATACAATATAAGATACAGTTATATTTTCCGATTTCTTTATTTTTTGCCGAGTTTTTTATTTATAGTCTGATTTATTGGAGCAGATGTACACTTATATATTCTAAAAGGGCCAAAAGAGTAGATACCCTTATTCACTTCCTAGAAGGGACAAATTTTCGAAATTTTCGGAATAGTCGGAAATAGTTTTATGAATAGATTTTAGTGGTCGTCAAAGCGAACATTGTGTTACAAAACTCCCTTTGCGGCATGCTTTTGTTCTAAGTAAAAGAAACCATGGTTTTTAACCTCTGCGAAATACATCATAAGCAATAAAATCTCCGTTAAGAGATGCTCCAGGTAGCAGAAGTAATCATTTAGACGTCAAATTACATCAAAGTGACGTCAAAATGACCACTTTTTATTCTACCTGGGGCGATTAACGGAAATGTTATTGCTTATGATATATTCGCAGAGGTTAAACTTTATCACAGTACCTTTTGCTTAGACAAAAACATGCCGCAAAGGGATTTTCACAAATCCCTTGAGAATTACTAAAATCTAATTTAATTCGACAAATACACCGTTTTTGATACCTGAAGCGCGGAATAAAAGTTCACCTGATAGTAAAAATTTATCTTAATCGTGCATATATATGCACGATTATATATATAAAATAATTGTGCATTTTTTGAATTATCGTTGAAAGAATTCTTGGAATATCGTAAAAGCTGAGTAGATATGGACAATATCGACTACGAATATCGAATGATCGTATATTGTAGCGTCTATCTATGTTGCAAGATTGAGAGCCGAGAGAGAGTGGTTTGAAATAGAGACATCAGAGAATTCACTGAAATAATCAGAGACCATAACAGATTGATATCATTTTCAGAATCCACAGATTTCCTTAACTTCTATATTTGATCAGGATTTGTCCAACGCAAAGATACTTTTATCTTGTAGTGCGGGATATCATTTTATCATTAATGTCTGTGCGAGCGCGGGTTTGAGGGCAACTCTTGCAACTTTTATCAAAGATGCAGCATCCTCAAGCGGCTTTAAGATTTCGGTGTGCACCAGCGGGCATACTACGGACAGGACAGAGAGAAATCTGACCTTTTGGAAAATTTCTTGCTTCCACGCCGTAAAATTCTCTGTGACGTCCGAATCGTACATTCGCACGATTTATATCCTCGATGATGGATTTCAGTTTCGCAAATTGGTTAACGGCGCGCTTTACGAGCCGTTTAGAGACAATCGTTAAAGTTTACAGCTTTCCGCGCTTTCCGCGATAATTACCGGCAAAACGTAACGCGTCGCGAAAAAGGACAGCATAAGACGAGCGGGAGAGAATGACAGAAGGGAGAGCTCAAGAGAGAGAGAGAGAGAGAGAGAGAGAGAGGGAGATTCGAAGGACGCGGCACACGACATTCCATAAAGCGGATCGTTAAAATTTAATGATATTCACCGAATGGTTATAGAATAGGACAGATTATCATACAGCGGAGGCCAGCGAAGCGCGTCCGGCGCTTCTATTCGCGGCGTTGCGTTGCGCAGAAAAAAACAGGAGCAAAATACGAAATCGACGATTAAACCCAGTTATTGCACGTATATCTCCGCCGCGTTAGATACAATGTGACACGAAAGGGGTTAATTTGTTGCGGATCGAGGGACGTCACGCGTCGGGAAAATCCCGCAATCTCTCCCGCCTGTCTGTTACCTGAAATATCTCTCAATGAAGAATTTTTTCACGCCTGCTGGTGTGTGTGTGCGCGAGTGTTGCATGTCTTTGTGTGTGTGATCTAAACCGTTAGGCGTTCCCAGGAAGGAGCGGAAGGAGCGACAGAAGGATAATCGTTAAGATGATGAGTTAAAGAAACGGAGACCGATCAAGGCGGCACGCTGGTGCTCTCATTAGCAAGAAATTAGTAAACGAACAAATCTAAATCCCACGTAGAAACGACCGCTTCGCGTTTCCTCCATTAATGACTGATCCGGTCGGTTCTTAATCGCCCGACGATCTTATCGCTGGTCGACGACGCCGGCTAATAAAATGATAATTCGCATTAATACGCAATTCACGTCAATTTCGATCGTTATTGTTTTGTTAAAAACGAGGATGATTATAACGTGATACAATTATAACACATTGCCCTTTATTGCTGAAATGATCTATTATTCTCACGGTCATCTATAATCAAAATGTAACAAAAACGGGTTAAATATACTAAAAACGATCTCGCGAATTATCTAGGGAAATTCAAAGCAAACATAATATGCGCAGAGAATTGTATTTATAGAGCACGATTATGAGCGCGATTTCTTCGACGTTATTTCTTTGTGACGCTTGTTATCAATAATACGTGCAACTGTGATACTTTTAAATATTACGAAAATAATATTTTTAATTAATGCAATCTATAAAATTATTGTTGTGTGTTTCTCTGGTATAGTTTTGTCATATTTTTGCAACTATCGCTACTACTGTATTTTTTAACGAGAGCAGTACTTTGATAAATATTTCACTACCTTCCAGTTGAATTTGCTGCCTAGAGAGAGTAATCCCGGATATGTATATATATATATTTTTAAATTAGTATCTTTTATTTATGACAAAAGAAGGTGATTTTTATTCCTGACTTTGCAAAAACTGATCGGATCTAAAGATTGTTATGTTTATTCTCGCTTTCCCTCTAGTAATAAATACTCGCTGACGGTGGCGACTACGTCGCGTTCCAGACAGAGATTAAACCGAATCAAATTACACATTTGTGGCCGGTAAAAAAAAGTTTACAAATTATACAGATTTCATGCAACGGTACCGACAGATTCCTCGCGATTAATCGCTCTCCGCGGCACGTTACAAAGTAGTAATTTCTCGTTATAATCGTTTCTCTTTATCGGATATCCTTTCGAGGAGTAAGATCGTCGAAAAGAGAGAATATGAGAAAAAGGCGAGAAAAGAGAAGTGTGCAGGAAAAATAGAAAAAATAAAAAATAAAACGAATAGTAAAAGAAAGATGAAAGATCTTTGTGCTAAAATTATTATTGAAGGGAGCCCTAGATATATTTTATTCCCGTTTACGATATATTCGCCGGTAAGAATAGGCTTTAAAAGCGATATTACATAATGATAGGACTCGATAGCAAGTATATACAAAGGTAATTATATGGCGCTATGTAATTATAACAGCAGCATCTCTGGAACAATAGTTCTCACGGTGTGAATTCTAATTATAGCCTATAGAGAAAAACGAAAATTATAGAAAATATAGTAGAATAACTACATTAATAATTATAATCATAAATCAATATGGTCAATTTGTAGACATTGTACAAATAACTGCATCTCGAAGAGACACGCGACGGAAGTCTCCCGTGTAGTTTATCTATGCTACACGAATCGATAGTCAATTTATTACTCGATTAATTAATATCGATTATATAGCAGCGATGTGTTTATGAGAATAGTGATGAGGGAAGCTCTTGTGAAGAGGGACATAAATTTGGTTCGGGCTGGGGGGGGGGGGCTAAAAATTCAGGAATTCATAAATTGCCGCAATCACCACGCCCCCCATAAGGCAGGAAGTAGAATTATGCTTCATCTCGCGCAACGGTACTGTCACGCTCGTTTCACTAATGTCTTCTACGATTAATCGAGTTCGTTGCTGCTCCGTGTGATGCCCCCTCCCATCCCCCCCGTCTCTCGAACTTACTATTGGACCTAACTCTCAACATTCCTCTCGCGCGAACCAACGAAACTTGTTCGTCTCAGGGATTTTAAGATTTTCACGGGACAGGGAGAATCCTTTTTTGAAACGGAAATTTTGAAATATTTTTTTTTTTTTTTAAATTTTAATTACACTTATAACCGAGGAGATGTGGCTATATATAGTTTCGTCTTTGCCATTTAAACGTTCGAATTACGACGGCGTAAACGCGTGTGACTCGAAATCGGAGTCACGGACCAAAGCCGCTCGCGATATCTCGATTGCCTGTCGCGCTTCGCCGATCTTGTCCTTTAATGCAACGCGTCTCTACCTCGTTGTCGCTTTACGACGCTTTAACGTCGTCCTGTGGCCGCCGCCGTCGCTACCGTTTCTCCTTATCGAACATTCCACCACCGGGGGAATACACGATCTCGCAGCGTACTGACACGCGGCCACGGGGAGAAATAAGATGAGAACGAAGGGGGGCAAAGAGAGAAAAAGGGAGCGAGAGCGAGAGAGAGAGAGAGAGAGAGAGAGAGAAAAGGAGGAGGAAAAGGAAAAAGATGACCGCCTCCTGAATGAAGCTATGCACCTCCGTGGCCGGAGGGCTCGGGATTCAAGTCCGGAGGCTAGTGTACCGTGACGGCACAGCATCCTGCCTCAATCCTCCTTCCGCGCACCTCTCTCTCTGCGCGTAACCCCTTACTTTACCCCTCTACCCTTCATCTCGGCCGCGCGCGTTTCGTCCTTCTTCGTCCGACGTTTCAACTCGCCGCGATGTTCTTCTCGGTAACCCTCTTTCTTCGCCGCTAATGTCCCGCGCTTCTTCCTTTATCATCATGTTTCTCGGTCTCCCTCCTTCATTAAGCTTCCTCACCGACTGGCGCTATCCTTCTTCGCTCTAGGTGCCACCGGTGCTCCGCTTCATCGAATTGGTTTACTCGTCGTCGTATCTCGGCGAGTCTCTCTCTCTCTCTCTCTCTCTCTCTCTCTCTCTCTCTCTCTCTCTCTCTCTCTCTCTCTCTCTCTCTCTCTCTCTCGCGCTCTCTCTCTCTCTCGTTAGCTTCTTAATTCCATGTCTTTCGTTACGTTACGCAACATATTTCACCTGGCATCCTCTTATCAAGCTTTCGGTCGATTCTCGTTTGTCTCAACTCACATTTGTCAGTCAACTTCTCTAGGTATATCTCGCTTATTGGCTTCCTGTCAGCAATTTCACAACCGTCATGGTGGCGAAATTAGCGGTTTTCGTTCGTTGCTCTGTCCTTCGTTTTTCCTTTCACACGTTACACCTTCGCGGTGGACGCGGCGATTCGCGCTCACGACGATGTTGTTTCGTTGTGCTTCATCTTCCATCTCGTCAATGTCTTTCTGCTTCTTCATCCATCGATGCCTCGACCGCTCTTCCTTCCATTAACATTTCGTTTCACCTCAACGGTTCGGGCGCCTCGCCGTAGCTCTTCCTCACCCCTTACGTCTCCCGCGTCTCTCATCCCACTCGAAACACCCGTCCTCATGATCTTCCTCGATCTTTCCTCCCCTTCTCCTCCCCCCCCCCGCTTCTCCTTTCCCCTCCTTTTCCCTCCCCGTTCCCTTCCCCGTTCATTCTCTTCGTCACTGCCTGCGTTCGTCGCGTTCACGCAACTTCTGCACAGGTTCTCTTCATCTAGTTCCTCTCTCTCCTTGTCCACGGTATTTCCTCCAATTTGCCTCATACTCTTCGGTTCCTGCCAGGCATCATCATCGTCCACTTCGTCCCGATCGATATCTGAGGCCAAGCTTCGTGACGCCGTCCACTCATCCCCCCATCGCATCGTCCGGCTTCTGAACGCCGGAAAACCGCAACACGGATCTAGTTAACCGCGCCGTGGAAATTATTCGCGGAATAATATCGTTCGTGGATCTAGGAATCGATTCGATGATGCCGTGGAATTTCACTGCTGCGCAATATTTGTTGCACTATTTTACCTCGCTTCGAAACTCGCGAATTTTTCAATCTGCGGACCGGAAGCGCGCGAATCAGCGTTTTCTATTTTCGCAATATTCTATTTTCGAAATTGATTAATTTAGCTAATAATTTCGCCCGAGGCCCGAGGTGTCACATATTTCTGTCAATCTTTGCGCGCTTTTAAAATAAAATATCTCCTCTTACATATTAAAATTAGCACTAAAAGTTCTCTTCACGCTTCAAATATGTACCAACTTTCTACATATATTATTTTCTTGTAATAATAAACATCGAATGCTTGCTATGTGGAATACGTGCGCGATCCACCGATCTGCTAATTCTTTCCTCGAACTTTTCGAAAGAGTAATGTCACGAACGTGATATTGCACGATGAAGCACACACATATCCGAGAGATGATTTCGCAAGGCGAAACGTACGTAGAGCCGGGCAAGGTCCATTCTTCGTTCTCGCGGTAGCCGCGAGCTCTGTCTTCCTTTCTCTCTCCCTCTTTTTTCTCTCTCTCTCTCTCTCTCTCTCTCTCTCTCTCTCTCTCTCTCTCTCTCTCTCTCTCTCTCTCTCTTTCTCTCTTCAAGGCACACGCACAGGACCGAGAAGGTGTATGAACGCGCTCGGGCGCGGATATTATTGAGAGAACGGCGCGCGGTGTGCGTGCACATCGGTAAAGGGGCCTCACCTGATCACGCACCACGGTAGCGAGAGGCCCGTCATTTTTTCCACTCAATTTTTTTTATGCCTCTTTGTGGGCAGCGTTCCCCTACCACGGTCCACTATAGGTAGGATAGACCAGAAACGAGAAGGCGGGAAGAAAGGGGGGTGGAGGGAGGGAGGGAGGGGAAGGGAATCGGAAGAAGATGAAGAGACGGCCGGGCCCGTCCGTCTCAAAAACATCAGGTTTTAGATCTAACGCCGATCGAAATTCGTGAGAGTCTTCTCAAGGCTACGCATATCGCGAGCGTAATGAAGTAACCGGATCGAGTTGCGTTTGCGGCGCGCGCGCGCGTTCGCTGTTATCCTCGCATCTACATTCCGGATAATCAGATTTAATTGAGGAGACCGTGGATCGTAAGTACCGATAATCAACGATGTCTTATTCGTTAAAATGCGATGTAAGATACAAATAACGTAACGTACAGCTCGCGGGATTTCAGGATTCTCAAATGACAAATTGAAAAACGGATTGTCCTTAATGAAAAATTATGCGAAAAGTTATGAATCTGTCGATCTGATTTAGTTTTTATTATTATACATCTTGATCAATAAGAATTGAATCTTATCGTTGCGTAATAAAGTTTATTTAAAATTAATTAAAAAAATACAATACAAAATTGCATGAAGCAACTTCGATCGTCGAAATCTCAATAAATCGGACAATCTTTCACGGTTCAGCTTTTCGATATCATATACATTAAATACAGTTCGCGACTTTTGTAACAGCTTGCGTAATGCGCTATAATAATTTTCTTCAATGAAGCGATGCGTTTTTTTTTTTTTAAGAAGGCGAGATGATAATGAAGCGTTCGCGCGTTAACTCGCAAAGAATAAATCGCGCACGGCGGTTAAATGGATTCAAATGAAAACGAAAACTGCCGATGAATGGAGCAGGTTGAGCCTAAAAAGTTCGACCGGGGAAGCTCGAGAAGAGGAGAGCGAGGAGGAAGGAACGAGGAGAGGGATTGAAAGAGGAGAGGCGGGGGGGATACGTCGGACAGCCTCCCACGCCAAACAAAAGTCCTTAAGCCCTTAGACTGAACATGATACCCCATTTACTGTCTATGTACTAAATTTCCAAATCCAAACTCTCCCCCTCCCCTCCCTCCCCTTCTAAGCGCGTATAGTCCCTTATGTACAATGCGCGAGGCACAATATCCCTCTTCCTCCTGATCCCCCTCCGAGACCCTTCGTCTCTGTCGTCTCGGAGTTATGTAACCGTCCGTCCGTCCGTCCGTTCGTCCGTTCGTACGTCCGTCGACGCGTTCTGACAGACACGCTCTTTCTTCCTTGAATGTGCCTGGATTAAGAAGCGCGATAGATTCTTTGATTCGGGTCGAGGGTGATCGTTCCGTTCGCCACGATTCAAGGTCGTCGAATCGCACGATTATCACGGACTTATCACGGAGTTCGAAACTCTTAAACTTGACTCTTTAACTTTACGATGCCATACCGAAGCATACTCGTGACATTTCATGTAATAGCGATCTGAAAGAACCCCCCCTTGTTCCGTCTCTCGCGCTTTTATATATATATATATATATATTTTTTTTTTTCGAAATGTTAGAAACGATGAACGATGAATTATAATTTCTAAGCTGCATTCTTCGAGAGCGAAACCAGTAAGTCGTGTTTCCTTAAGCACATCGTATTTACATTGTAACGGCCACGTGACGACTGGCTGAAAATTGTATTCGCGACATGTCTATATTAACCATCGATTTCATCGCTACGAAAATAATCTTGTGCAAATATAGTTTCGCAGATACAGCAGAAATATAACTGATCGATTACAAAATGACGTTTGCGTACACAAGCCACGAAAGATAGACGATAGTTTCCGTTTTAACGAATCCTCTCGCGTTTCTCGTCGGATACGCGTTGAGACGTAGAGATAGAGTTTTCGACTTATTCGACGGGATCGTATTAAGAGTCCGGATTGAGAACCACGGAACCGTGTCCAGGTATCTCGGGGGCCATGCCGTGATAATGCGTGACAATTCGAATTTGCTTGCAATTACCTATAGCCGAGCGATCACGTGATCGCTGGAAAGGCGATTAAAGTGCCTCCTCCATATCTCGGCTCTCCCTTTTTCTTCAGACTCTCGAGCGGCGGGACTGTTCGTTCGTCTCTCTCTCTCTCTCTCTCTTTTTCCCCCCTTTATGATCCCCCCGATTTCTCCTCTCACGCTCTCTCAATGTCTCTTTCCTTCTCCTGACCTGCGTACAACTAAGGGACCGTAACTATTTGACTCGATTCACCGTCTTTCTCTTTTTTACCTCCTTTTGTGGTTCCTTTATTCGTTACCTCATCTTGACAAGATCTGTGACGAAAATGAAGTAAACCACTAGACTCGGTTCTCTCTCTCTCTCTCTCTCTTTGGTAAGTTATTTTCTTGTATTTCTTTTCGTATTCTTATATTCGCTTTGTCCCTCTGTCTCTCATCGAAACTAAATTACGAAACTTCGATAAATGCGCAAGTTGGGATTTCCTCGCTTTTTTTCATGTATTATAAATAGATTTTGCAATATTTAAAAATTTTAAGTGGCTCCTATCCTTGACTTTTAAAAAATTACGTGACCATTATGAAATTTTGTCGAGATGTTTCATTCATAAGACATTTAATAAAAAAAAAGGGGAAAAAAACTTTTTTTCGCACCCCAAAAAAGTGAAGTAAATTGCTTCATGATATATACACGCCGTGTTCAGTTTTATCTCGTCAATCTGCAACTCTAATTAATTATCTACACATACATATTCTCAATGACAATTTTTAATATACACTACGATTACTTTTAATTAAAGCACATTCATTCATATATTAACGACAGCAGATTAGAAGTTAATAAGCACTCACAAGGGAACGGTTCGCGTATTCTCATTGCGCATCGCGGTATTAAATGCGAGCGTCCCGTGTCAACGCAAGATGAAATAGATCGTCGCAACAACGCATTCAGCGTTGAATGTGTGGCGAGAATGCGGATTATTGTCTCGTGTAAAAAAAAAAAAAAAAACATCGATGTCGCGTGGCTGTTTTCACATGAACAACCTATCTAGTTGAATCTGGTGTACTGGGTGAATGGGTAAAAAGCGACTGTGTGTAGGTAGAGGTAGGTAGGTAGATAGTAGGTTCGTCGTCGTGCAGAAACGAGAAAAGGGCGGCGCAAGACCTACGACGAAGGACGAGACGAGACGAGACGAGACGACGGGGTAGGAAGAGGGTAGGAAAAGGGAGATGGATATAGAAGAGAGAGAGAGAGAGAGAGAGGGAGCAAGAAAAGAGAGTAAACAAGATGAAACGAAGTAGTGCTCGCGGTGTGGCTGCCGGTCGTAAATCTGTGGCTGGGCCTCATCACGGACTGAATATTCTCTCTCCCTGCCCGAGATATGCTCTCCTCCCGCCGCCTCTTGTCTATCTCTGTTCCCTGTTTGCCACATCGTCTCTTCTCTCTTTCCCTCTCTCTCTCTCTCTCTCTCTCTCTCTCTCGCATCTGACTCTCTCTGTCTACATCTCTTTCCGCTTGATTTCTTTTTTGTTTCCCCTTTTTTTCGAACTCGTACTCCTCGTTCCTCTCCTCTCTTTAGCCGCTTTTTTTTTGTAGGCGCGACTAACGAAAACGGGCCCCGTGGCCTCCGGTAGCCGATTCCCTCGGAAATTGAGTAGCTATAAAATTAATTATCCGACGTACTTTATCGCTCTACGCCGTTCTGGACCGAGGTGCGCGTCGACGCGAGCGCGCGGTCCCGTCTCCTTCCTTTTTTCCTGGCTTCCTGTTCCCGCGAGTACGCCGCACCGAGACAGGTTTTAAGACGAAATGGAAAACCTTAAGGAAACCAAAACGGAGGGAATATCGGGACATCTTGATTGTGTCCGTTTCCGCGCGTTTCGGGCGCAGAACGATCCGCCGGAATATGTGACGAGGTCAAAAAAAGTGGAGCGACCTGCTTCCTGCGTAAAGCGAACGAAAAGCTTTTCCATCGAGATAAAAGTGGACGATCATTTAGGACAGTGATGCTTTTAATACCCACGTCGGGGAAAGTGGTTTTGTCTAACTTGCAAGCTTTGTGCAAGCAAACCTTTCTCTGCAATTGTCGCGTCAAATGAAAAATTATTATACTGCAAGTGTCTTACACACGATTCCAATTAATATCATCCATCATGACAAAGAGAGAGAGAGAAAAATACATTTTATTTATTAATTTTATTTTATTTATTTTTTTACATTTTATTTTTTTTTTTTTTTCTTGTAATTTGTTATAAATGATAATTCTACTAGTGTAAAAAAAAATATTCTGTAACTCTTTCGAGTATACACAAGATTCTCAATACCATTGTTACACTACTGGATTTGATATCGCTGAAATTATTACATGATTGCAATACCAGATGGACGTGTCAATCGTACGCGGATGTTTGTTGCGCGGTTTCGTTTCGCTGTTTGATTTTAAAGTCGTCCCGCGCTTAAATTTAACAGTCCTTAATGAAGCTCCTTTCCGCGGGCCGGGACGATGTTACGGAATTAATTAGAGAGCTGCTCTGCCCCATTTAAGTTTACGACCGCGCGCCCGAGCTTACGTTAATTATTACCGGGAACTAGTTGTAATTAGTCTCTCTCGAATACAAAATATCGGTTACAATGGGTGGTGAACAAAGAGAGATGGCAGAAATTGCACGGGCGCAGTCTCGTAAAACTTTCTTAATGGCAATGCGGATTTCTTTAAAATGCTGGACGCGCTTGTGCAATTTATCGATTCGACGCCAATAAATCGAACAAACGTACGCACGTCGCTACTATTGCTACTAGTTTCTATGATCCGACTACTTTCTACGGATGTGTTTTTATTCCACATGTTTCAAGCATTCGTGCACTAATTCAACTAACTTATTACAGGGAAAGTTAATATGTGCTTTTCATAAAATTATAAGTATATTTTTGACCACTAATTTCTGCTATATCTTCATATCTTTAATACAAATTGTTCAATAGAAATTTTAATCCAACCTTAAATAATACTTCAAACGGAAACTCTCTCATTTCCATCCTGATCTAGGAGCTCACGATTTTTATTCTTTTAATTAAATTTTCAACGTAACATTTGTAATTTACAATTTCTGGTATTGCCAGAAGAGAGCTAAACGGTCTCAGTCGTCCAACATATATAGAGCCATCTTGCACTGTATTCTAAACAGCCTCCTTAATACACATTTAAGAGAAGCATCCTTAATTTTCTACGCATTACCAAAAGTATAAATCGTAAGTCAATATCGCCAAGCGGAGTACCGTATCGGAATGATGGCAGGTCCGTAACGAACCGACGGAAGCGGTCATAGTCTCTCCCGATCCTCCGGGCCGTTGTTAAGATCGTATCACGCGGTTCGATGAGCCGCCGTCTCTCCTTCGGTCCTGCGAGACAGGAAACTTGACGACGTCCGTCTCATGTCGGCCAGCGAGAGATGTGCGTTAGGTGCGCGCACACACACTCTCTACCCTCTTCTCTATCTCTCTATTCCTCATTTTCTCTCTCCCCACGGGGGATACCCAATAGAGAGCGTTCGGCCATACATGGATGTATGCTCGATGAAAGAAGGAAAGAGAGAGAGAGAGGGAGAGAGAGAGAGAGAGAGGAGCTCTTTTGGTGCACGTTTCCTAGGGATGCTGCCCCCGACCGAAAGTCAGGTTCCCATGCTCTCTCTGTCTTGCCGTCCTCGTCGCTTTTCGAGGAACCCACGGCCTCTCTCTCCAACCAACAGGCCCCAGTCTGCCACCTGTCCCTGCGTCTGGACCCCGAAGAAGGGACGACGTCTTCCTACTTGTAGAACACGCATCGCGGTTACCCGTTCCTTCTCTTGTACAACTTCTCGTGTTTTCTCTCTTCCCTCTCCCCCCTCCCCCTCCTCCCTCCCCCGCGCTCTGTTCTTCGCATAATTATCTTGTCTTATCGTTCTGTTCTTATCTTTAATTTATCTATTTATAGAATTATAATATCGTACGCCTTCGCTATGTTTTCGCTAATTTTCTCTCATTTCAATTTCGTCAGCTACAGACGAACTCACGGACACTTTAACGGATTCAGTGTCAGCTATCGATTACGATCTAATTTTCAGTGATAATAACGCAAATAACTGAGCCGTGATAATAATGGCAGAATCAATAGCGCCGCTCGAGTAAAAACGATAGTCAAAAGTGAGCGCGTACCGTTTTATAATTCGCGCACAGACCCGATTAATGCCATGCCATCGTGAAAGAATCTTTATCTGCCTTTTCACTTTACATTTAATTTAAGGAACTCTCGCGACATATTATTCCGCAGCAATTTATGATGTCGAGAACGACGTCATATACTCGACCTCCCCGTCTATACTATTACTTGCCCCAAACTACTTTTAGGTGGACTAATCGAATTTTGATGTCACGTCATTTTACTTTATAGCTATTTAAAGAAATATTCTTCTGGTGAGCTCCCGAGAATATCGATTTACTTATCATAATTGACGGCGATTCGCGAGACAACGAAAGTATTCAAGAAATATATAAAATATTCAGGGAAGACTCATAGATACACGTAAAATAGCATCGTAGAAAATCGTATTATAAAATTGACATCCACACATTGAAAAGAAACTCTTATATATAGAAGAAAAAGATGATAATACAACGATTGGATTATCTGAATATTGCTTTTATAATTGAAAAACGATCAAAGGTGATAATTAACGATTTCGAGCAGAAAACTTATTAAGGACATCACTTTTACGTTATCCATTGTTTATATTAACGTCAATTTAAAACTCTCATTTTGCAATATTTCGTTTATTCTATGATTTTGTTTCTCACAGTTATAATACATTCAATTAATTATATATTATATTAGTTATATATATAGATATATAAGATGAAGAGAGATTTACGAGAACATTTTAAAAATATAAAATTGATTGAATGTATTGAGATGTTATAACTATGCGAAATATAGAATCATAGAATGAACGAAATATTGCAACATGAGAGTTTTAAAAATAATTGACGTTAATATGAACAACGGATAACGTAAAAATAATGTCCTTAATAAGTTTCCTGCTCGAAATCGTTAATTATCACCTTTGATTGTTTTTCAATTATGTAAGCAAAATTCAGATAAATCAATCGTTGTATTATCATCTTTTTCCTCTGGATAGGAACGGTATGCGTATCTTTTTCTTATCATTATTCTATTTTTCATCTCTGTGTGTGCGTGAGGAAATCTGGTTTTCCTATCTATGAACTGTGTGAGAACCGGATACCCGATTCGTTGCCCGTAACTCCTCCGTGAAAACGATCTAGAGGGACTGTCCCGGATTGATTTAGCGACCTAATGACGAACCAAGCCTCCCACACACGATTCACCTATATGCCTCGCCGCGGCTCTACGCACCCGAAAGTATTTTTTACCTGGATTTTCGAGGGCCCGCGCCGACATCTGGTCAGATTTTGTTTCACAAAAAAGTTCAGCGGCCCCTTATCAAATATGAGCTCTTTCTCTCTCTCTCTTTCTTTTCCTGAGATTCTTCTAGGATTCTCTCTCTCTCTCTCTCTTTCTCTCTCTCTCTCTCTCTTTCTCTTTGTGGGAACGGCAAGCTCGCCGGACGATCGACTATCGAATAACTACTAACTAATCGAGTCCTCTCTCGATTTTTCTTCTGCTCATCGTTAAAGACGGGATTCGCGTCGCGTCGATTCTCGACTAGTGTTGCCGACAGAGACACTTGTCTCTTTTGTGCCGGTCGCACGTGCCCTCTTCTCCCCGAATGCGCGCAAATGTTTTCGCGCGAGAAACCGACGACGACGACGATCAGCAGCCCGGCTACTCGAAGGGGACGTGAGCATGCGCATTTTTTTTTTTCCCGGATACAAATTATGAAGGTAGATCTTCCGAACAATGTCAAAATCCCCCGGACTACTCGCGCGTCCTTTCTGCCCCCTTTCCCTCTCCCGCCCTTTCGCTCCCGCCGCCTCTGTTTTCGCTCCCCGATCGATCGATCCTTCTTCCTACCGTTGCACCGCGCACACGAGGACCCTTTTTGTAAGAAAAAAAAAAAAAACTTGCAGCTTTCCTTCCACGCGCCACATGGCTCGTTGCGTTTTTTTCATTCGCGGGGCGGGTTCCCCTATTTTCTCCCTCTCGTTTTTCCTGAATCTTGGATTCGGACCCCCTCTGTCCAGGATGGATCCCGCGTCCAACGTCCGGCATAACCCGGGGTCTCCCGATCAGGGTAACGAATTCTCCTCGTTTTTTTTTTCTTGTACGCGCGCGCGCTCTTTTTTCTCGCTTCTCCTTCTCCTGCCTCTTCCTCTCTTTTCCTTCCTGTTCGTGCGTCGGTTTGCCGGTCGTCCATCACACACAATGCGGAGAAAAAAAATTTCATTGAAAATTTGCTTAACGGTACAACCGAAACTGGGCCCGGTGTTACCTATAATGGGTTTCCTTCTTGCCCCGCGGGGTCAGTTCAAACGCGCGGGACCACGGATACGTTGATGTCTCCATCGGGCATTATCGCATTATTCTCCCCCCTTGCGATTTTTCCAGTACGATTTAATATCAAAAATCTAAATAAGAGTCGTAAAATAATATATTTATTCATATGCGTGATTATGGGTTAATATGGTTTAAAACAAAATTCGTAGATTGTTTTTTTTTTTTGCTACAGACGAGAAAAGCCGACTGAAAATAATATCAGTTTACTTATTGCGACTTTCAATCTAGGAAATGACTCTCTCTTTCGTATCGCGATAAAGTTACGTAAAATGAATTAGAAAATGATCTCGGGTGTATTGATCTTAATAGCAATCGCGAGCCCGTGTCTTGAACTGTCACTAGAGAATGCCTCTTTATATTATCTTCAAATATATCTTCCAATTTATTATTAGATTGAAAATAGGAGAAAGAAATATTACTCGCGCATTGAAAATACATTTTTATATATCGCATTTATATAAATTATAACTCATAGCTAAAGTAAGCAGTTCAAAGAATATAAAAAACGGAGTTAAATATTTTTGCAAATCTATTTTGACTCCACTGCGGGAAACGAAATCATTTAAACTCATGAAAGGACTATGTGCGCATAGATTAAAATTAACACACCGAAAAAAGGAATGCTGAGAATATACTTTCTTCAAGAGTCTTAATAGTCTTAATAATTTCACTTATCGCGCGAGAGTAAATATAAGTTGTGTTCAACCGTCAACGAATCTACCGTCAACCGTCTGTTCTAAAATCGGCACGATTTGGGACAAATATTATTGCAGATTTATATATCTTACTCATTATACATAAACAGGTTTTTTTTCAAAACTCGGCTTGCACCGTTTTTAAAACAGACGATTCGTGCGACGATTAAGGTTTCGATTGTAACGTTACAAGAATCGTCAGAAAGCGCGGCTGCGAGCCTTTCACCGAAAATCCGCTTTGCGCTTTCTGCGCGCTCGCGTAGAATTACGTGCGCACGCACGCACGCACGCGGCATTAGCGCGATCGATGTTTTTCCGGGACCTAGATCCTGCGTGAGGGTGAGAGCAAAGGAATCAACGTCGATTTTTGACAGGAGAGAATCGGGATCAATGGGAAATTTGCACGGCTAAACGGATTACAGATGTTTTCGGGCCCCGGCGGCACAATAGCGCGGGGCCCGAAAGTCGTCTCGAGGCGATTTCCCGATTCGCATTCAGAGGAATCGAAAATTCCGCGCCACTCCTCCTAGCGTGACTGCGTAAGGGCGCTCTTTTATCCTACCCTTCCTTCCTTCCTTCCTTCCTTGCTTCCACCCGCCGCCTTTCGCCCAACCCATCTGCCCGTCTTCGCGCTTGTCAGAAACGATAGTCCGTCTACACACGTCGCGACACATTTGGAATATTTTTCGAGAATATGAATAATATCCATGATCTAACGTCGCGTTTCTCACTTTTCTCCCCCATCTGCTTCTTTTTATTACACCGCGTTGATCTTCCCTACGGATTTCTCGCATTATTCAAGAAATATAGACAAAAATCGTTATTACGATACTTTATTATGTATTGATAATTACTATGCTTTTTGCGTAAATATTGATCGTGTTTTATGCAACTGTGACAATTACTTCCAAAAAGTATGAATCTTTTTTCCGTTTAAATTAAACGATTGAATTTTAAAGAAAAAGTGTCTGATATTCTGAGCGTCTATTATTGATGCAGATTTTTTTTAGATAGCTTGTATATAATATTACAATAGCGCGAATAATCTATTCAAAAGCTGAAATAGTGGCAGAGATCTTGTTTAGAGTTATAGACACAAAAGAGAAAAAGAGGAAAGAAGGAAGGAAAAAGAATTAGAGAGAGGATTTAGTAGAGGCGAATGCGTGATTAAAGCCCGGCGCTGCACTTGTTTCGAAGTTGTTCGGGACCTATTTGTGTCCGGCGGACCGTCGAAAATCAAAGCAACGGCAAACGACTCCGGAGCTATCATCTTCCTTTGCCCACCCGCTCTTGTTTTGTTTGCTCGTTTGTTCGGTACCTCGGACACACGCCAGGAGCCTTCTGGGACCCGGCTAAGCTCCCGAGGACACTCTCCCGTCCGTCTTGCGATCCGGATGAGCGAATTCCCATCTGGCAGTTCCTCTTTAAAACAATTTCTGGCGTCGGATAAAATTGCGTGTTTGTACGCAAACTTGTTACTCAGCGCAAATTGAATTTAATCTAATTTAATTTAATAGATGTACCACAGAAGGCATAACGCGATGGATTTACGTATTAATCCAGAATCAAGTGACTTTAGTAGTGACACGCTCAAATAGAAAAAAAATATATATATATATATATAGTTCGAAAAACATCGAATTATAGTATGAACAATGTTACATAAAAATGAATTAACCCATAAAATAGATTGTTTAAAGTTGATAATATTAATCGATCCCCAGCTACAGGTGCATCATTCGTTTTTTCAGAATTCTGTCGGTTAAACTTGTCCTCTCTTATTAACGTCTTCCTGTATATGTCGTGCTTCCTATGATCGATAAATTTCTCGGAGTACAATCGAATGTATTGCAAAAACAACAACAAAAAAATGTTTATCCCCGTCGCACTTGTTCGGCGCCGTTTCTTTCCTCTTTCACCTGTTCTTAAGCGAAGTGAATAAAAAGGACCTCACATATCGCAAGCAGCATTTCCGTCTTCGTAATCCAGGTACGAGAAGTTTTTTATCGCGAGACAAAAAAAACCACAAAAAAGGGGCGCCACGTCAAAAAAGCAGCTCGGTCGATACGCGGAACGGATTCAGCGTATTTGCAGTCTCTCTTATCTACAATTTTCCGGCATTTTTTGCTATTTTTTGATTTATAACACTTTTCGCCTTCTCGTTCGTGGCGCGCGTGTATTGTGAGAGAAAGGATTTCTCCAAATAAATTCGAGATTTACGTTTGTAACTGAGCCGATTTAGATGTAAAACTACGACCAACAAAAAAATGTTAAGTTTTCAATGCTCGATTTTGATTTCTCGACATTTCTAAAAGCCCTAGTTAACAATACATCAAAAATAATTGCAATTAGAAAAAATTAATTGAGAATTATACTTCGAGCAATAAATAAATGATAATCGTGTTCTCGTCTTTCCTTTAAACAATTAAATGTCGCGAAAATTGACGGGAATCAACGTTTTTACCGTCGCTCGTTTTTTGACAGATAAAATAAGCAGGAGATATACCGTCACGTGTGAGTTAGTTTGCCGCCCGCACGCGTCTAAAAAGCGGCACAAAAAGAGCGGGCTTTTGATATTTCCTAATCTGTAACACCTTTCGTCTCCTTGTTCGAGGCGTGTGCCACTCGAGGAAAGGGGGATTTCCGCTTTGCGGCTTGACGCGGCCGTACGATTTCGTTGCGGGCCCCAATCGCTTTGTTGCCCGAGCCAATTTGGGTATTGAACTGCGATCGAAAAAAAGGGTTCGAGACTGTGCGCGCCTCCCCTCGCCCCCCTCCTACCCCTTTTCCCTCTCCCCAGACATTTACGATTCTCTTCTCCTCGCGCTCGTACATACAAATCTACCTCGATAGCATTGTCGGCGGTATTGAGCCATCAAAATATTAAGGGTAGCGCGGCGCGTTCGTCGCTTACAGGTGCACTCAGGTTTTTGTACGACGGCCTCTCTCATTGTACCATCGTGTTTTGCCGCGTCGGAAAAAAAGGGGTTCGATGTCGACGGATTTCCCCCCGTTGATCGCCCCCTCCCCCCCGCGCGTTACTTTGCCGATCGATTCACGTCGCGTGATTTTCTCGCGGCGCATAATGGTCGAGCATTCATAAGGTCTCAAAGTTTCATTCATATAATCAGTCTCGAAGATGATGTTAATCTTATTAGGATTAAATTAAATAACTAGCTTTTTTTCGCGAATTTTTTTTTTTTTCATGGAAATATTGAGGAGAGATTAATATATTTCTTTATTGCCGATTTATGGTTCGTTCGATCCGTATATCTAATGTGTATATTCTATCTAAACAATCTAAACAAATATAATTTAGAAAATAGATGTGCAAAATTTTGCGCACGGCAATTGTACCGCGTATAGTAGTCGATAGAGTATTTATAGTCCAATATACAATACATCAGCATACGTGCTCTTGATGTGATTAAGAAAAATTGCGTCTGGATATTGCATGGCTAATATGTCGAGGGAAACAATGTATGGATCGCGAGAGTAATACGTCTTGCGAAAATTTATCGAGGGCCAACGGATTATCGACAGGTGCGCTAGGTCGTCCTGACTCTCTTTTCTCCCTTTGTATTCGAAGGAAGGGTTCGAACGCGGCCCGTTTAGCAGGCCCATTGATCGCACGCTATATTTATCGATCGATTTGCGTAACTTTCTCCCCTCTCTCTCTCTCTCTCTCTCTCTCTCTCTCTCTCTCTCTCTCTCTCTCTCTCTTCGGGTAACTCTTCCGGGTGCCTGATTGAAAGGTTCAATAATGCGCTCTTAATAACTCGGTTCACGATCACGCCACAACGAACTTGACGTTGATGTTTCTTAAAAACGTTTTCACTGAATGAAGAGAGAGTACAGCTTTATTACATTTTAGTATAATTTAGTGTGATTGCACAATATAAATAAATAAAAAAATTTTCTCGAAATATATATCGTAGATGCAAGCTTGTCGCTACACAGCGACGGATGATTATTTGTAAACGTATGATATAATTAAAGTATTATATATACAATTCTGAAATTTATTCTCCCGCAGAAATCCATATGATAAAAAAAAATATCATTACAAAAATGAAAACGCATTCCTTCCTTCAAGTTTACGCATTTACAAATATTTACTCTTGACCATCCGTTCCCTAAATACCTGCTCTTATCCGTAAGTACCGTTATTCTTGACCATCAAAGAGCGAGTTCCGACGCGAGATCTCGAGCTTTCCTGTCGCCGATTTTTAGGTAAATTTCACGCGGTCACCCGCTCACCTGGCCACCGATGACGCGACAGAAAAACACCCTGTCGAGTAGTTGGAGGGGAGGGGGAGAGATCTCGGAGGGCCCGAGTATCCGCTGGACCCCCATGAGTTCCCATGACCTCGGCCGACCCCGAAGATCGAAAGAGGGAGGAGAGTGCGCTACGCGGCTTTGACCTCGGTCAGAGGTCGCGCATATGTTTCGCCGTCGTTGCTGCGACTTCCTGCATTTTTGAGAAATTTTCCCAAAAACTTTGGCCCCTCAACTCGTCCTGTCCAGCCGCGAGATCGCATCGGGCTTTGAGATTGACGGGCGAGGAGGACACTTATAGTAATGCCCCATACTGCACGATGGTAGGTAAATAATGTTCTTTGTTCCGGTGTGCACTGCTGTCCATCGTAATTTTCGTTTCTTTCGACGACAGTATATCTTGGGAAACGGACTTGTCGGCAGTTATTCGTCAAAACCTTCGTCAGATTTCAAAAGCTGCATAATGATGTTGATTTGATATAAAATGACGTCACATTTTTTGCACATATACGTATGCATTTATCTTTCTTCGACCATTTTATTGGATTAATAGTTGAATAGGATTAGTATAAATAGTATAGATATTGATATTTTATTATCATTTATTTTTTCTCGCAATTCTCAACCGTCTGTTTTAGTTAAGATAGTTGATACAAAAAAAAAAACTGCTCTTCTTTGATATTAATATATCAAATATTTTTCACATAAAGTATGAGCGAAAAAAAATAAACCTTATGTCTACTTCTGTCTAAAGTCTATTAGTTTCTATTAGTTTCTTGGGTCTAAAGATTTACCATGACCACGTTTGTCTTGGCAGAGGTTGCCAGAAAAAATAGGGTAAAAGGGGTAAAATCGCAAGGCGTAACGATTACATTCTGAGAAGATGGCGTAAGAATTCACTTTCGAAGCCTGGTTCGAAGCATGGAACTTATGACAAAACTTCTCTCCACACTCGTGTCGACGTCCAATCGCGAATAGCTATGATTCGTAAGGTTTCTTTTCTACGATCCGGAAAATATTAAAGGCAAAAAATAAAAGAGAAACGAAGACAAGGAACGTTCGTTCGCTACTGTTAAAATATTGCAAAGAGAAATTCATAAAGCACCCTAAAGATGCAAACACGCTCGGAAAGAGCTTACAGAAAGAGTGTACAGGACTTTTTGCCTCTCTACTCGCTCTCTCTTGCGTCCAGCCTCCGAAATAAATCTTCTTCCAATGAATAACCCTTTGGGCAACTAGCCTTCATTGTTTTTTTGCTCTAATTTTTTTCATCAACCATCCGCAAAAAATTTGAGGTTTGACGCGACGGAATGGTAACGTCTGGATGAAACATACCGCAATTCACGTAAGACAACATCTTTGTGGATGCCTGCATTCCTTTGCACGTTGTAAATCATATTTCAGTTTGCCGGTCGAAATAAAAGGGTCGAACAAACAGTTACTTACGTGTGTGTGTGTGTGTGTGTTAAATCTGTCCGTTGGTTTAACAATACTTATGCGAGAAATGAAAGTTACAAATCCAGATCGGTTTTATGAAGTACCTATACAGATTTATGAATTTATGTTTTTCCTTTTTTTGCTACTTTAAAACTGTACAATAAAAATTAGTTGAAGCATTAGGAATAACAGTAAAATTTCCATACTATCTCGAACGCGAAGACGTTGAAAATGGTCGAGTTTCTATCGATAAGCGATACAAACGAACACATGAAATATCCTGCTCTTATTTCTCGACACATATCTTTTGTCTCGATGATGCGTATTTTTATTAAAATTGACGGAGATTGGTGCGACGGTGATATCGATTCCGATCGAGACTCGTCATCGAGAAATTCCGATTTCCACGCGTCTTTCTACATTCATCATAAAGGAGCTACCGGGTGTCAGGAGTGTTCGAAAAGAGCCAGACCTCGGCTACGCTTTGACACCCGTCTCTAATTCGTCCGGCTACAGGATCTATGCGGGAGCCGAGGTAGATAAAAAAAATATAAAAAAAAATGTACCAAGTTGGCCCAACGGAGTATACGCTCGCGTTGTTGTCGCGTGTTATTCGTGACGGAAACGTCAAGCCGTGACCGTGTCTTATACACGAACGACTGAAAATTCTTCGTATTACGAAGTAACGAAACACGAGAGACAGACTCTTTTCAATTTCTTCCCTTCCACAATGCGTATAGAACTCAATTTCATCACTTGTCCTCCCTCGTGTTTGGTCGATTTTTGACTAAATATACGCGACATGTACAATGACAACTTGGCATTTAGCCTTATCGTGATGGTATCGTAATTTAAAATACCCTATTTTGAAAATACTATCTTCTAAAGTTGCTGATAGAAAAGTTGAATTGTTGACATTTTATTCTTATATACTTGTACTCGATAAAAATTGAATTATAAAATCGAATTATAACAAAATTGAATTATTCGAATTATAAAGTGCATTCAGAGGGTTGCTCGCTTAAAACAGATAATCGACATACATACATACACTATTTGTTACAGGTTGCCTGTACGAATAGAAACACTTTTCGCGAGCAACGTATGTCTCGCGTCTGAAAAATCGCGCTGTCAACGTACGCGCCGTTGGGATCCCACGGAATCGTCTCCGCGGCATCCGGTTAGAAAAATCGAAAATTAAGTCCCCCGGATACAGTGTGACGATGAAACCGATATAAGGAAGCCGCCGATTTTCCGCGACCATCATTAATCTCCGCGTTTAAGTGGGAAAAATATTTGCATATCGGGTTACGCGCCGGGCCGGTTTGAACGAGCGTTATAGGATAGAACGGGACGGAAAATCGGGCGGAAGGATGAAAAGAGACAGCGCGCGAGGAGTGGAAAATCGTCTTGAAGCAGTCTACAGCGAAGGTTTTACGGCGATCAATTGTCATTCAAACGATTCGTGCGCACGGTTAAAATTAGGGCGGCCTTCGGTGAGATCCCTCTCTTCAGCCCCCTCCTCGTTCGTCTTATTCGGGGGGGGGGAGAATTCGGCCTCCCCCTACCCTTCCTCTCGCAACCCCCGGAACGAGGCGAGCGGGCGCACGCAGCCATCGGTGGTGTGTCCACGTACTTAAACAAGACGGAGAGGCATCGATACGAGAGAAAAAGGAAGGGAAAAAAACAGCTCAACGCGCGCGGGGGGAGGAGGGAAGAATTGAATGTCGCGCCAGTATAAGAGAGTTCGGACCATATGCAGATCCGAAGCACAGATGCGACGTGTAACGTGCGCTCGGGAATCATTCCGACCGGTTTTTTTGCCGGACCGTGATCGCGCGGCCGACCCCCGTGTCGGGACGAGCGCCCGAAACGGAAAAAAGCGGGGGTTTGCGCCGCGCCGTTGACTGTCCCCCTCTTAATAAGGGGGCGACGCAGTGACCGATCGCTATCATTAAACTCCGTCGGTCGATCCGACCGCGGTGACTCTCGGTAATAATCTCGTATCGATATCCCCGCGGTATATTGCGACATTTCGTTTATTATTTCTGGCCTGGGTCTTTTTGGCGCGCAATTTCGAGCGTATCCAGGACTCGGATTGATCTGCGGACGGTGATTTCATTGCGACACATGTGTCGTAACGAGAAAGAGAAAGAGAGAGAGAGAGAGAAATCGTCAAACTCTCTCTATCGTTAAACGTTACATCGATACATCACGTCCGATCGTATTGGCAATTTCTCACGCACGAACGCTGCACTTGGTGGAGAGGTAAAAAATAAAAAAATAAAAAAAAAACAAGCGGTAGGACAAAAAAAACAACTACAATACCGCAGAGCTGGACTCGCCTCGACGATGTCTGTATCTCTCTCTCTCTTTCTCTCTCTCTCTCTCTCTCTCTTCTACTCGTTTATTCCTATTATTATTATTATTATTATTATCATAGGCGATCGCGCGATGCTCGTGACGAGGTTGCATGGTCCGCGACACGTTCGGAATCGGCGGAATCGGAGACAATCCGCGTAGATCCGATCGGTTACGGTTTTCTCGAAGAGAGACGCAAAACGACCGCGATCCACGCTTCGCTGCTTTTCGGCGTATATTGGAAGTGAGTCTAGGCAACGGAATGGACTCCGTCGCCTGGCCGTTTCGCGCCACGCTTGGTCGCTCCTAATCATAATGAAACGTGCCAAGGCGCCTACTTACGCAGACACCTTAAAAGCGATTTCTATCTGCTCGCCTGTCGGCGTCGCGCTTCCCTCTCTTTTCCCCCTCTTTTCTTTTCTTCGACTCCCGTCCGCGCCCTTTCTCGCCGTGACGATGCATCCGCGACAAGATATCACGCCGTGATACCTCGGTACAAGTGATTTGGAAGCTTAAGTCGCTCAAAGTGACGAAACGATGGTTAGAACGATGGCCTTCTATTTCTATCTTCGACTATCGCACAACCTCGAGATACTCTCTGCTCGCTTTTCTATATATATATATTTTTTCTATATATCTTATATACATCTATATATTTTCTATATATATATATATATATATATATATATATATATATTATATATCGCGTGATTTTTTTCGTACTGTGTACGAGAATTGTTTTTGCAACTATCTCGATATTATTGGTAATCAAGTAGTAAAAGTTATGATAAAAACTACATTGTCATACATATATTTAATAACATATGCCAAGATTCATCTAACAATGTTTTTCTAAGAACAATTTTGCGAGAAATTATCTCGAGACAAATGTTCAACTTATGCTTTAAAATATTTTAATTACTCCAATTCCTCCAATTACTCTCCAACGGAAATAATGAGATTTGAAAAAAAAATTCTTATGAGATATTTAATAAACTAATTACACAATATTTTTTTTATAAAAAGAATCACATCAAAATAACTGCAGATTTACCAGAAGTTGTACGTAGAAAATTCGTTTGCGCGAAAACAGACTAAACACAATAACCTGTGATGTGTTTGCTTACATACATACGTATCTGTCGGAAAAATCAAAGATATTACGCGACGATAAGTCTGAATAATGAGTCTTTTCGCACGCCGCGCTTTCTGAACGAAGGACGCACGGCCTTCCTCGAAAGAGCGAAAGGTGTCCTAGCGCGAAAATGTTTTAGAAACGCGGACATATGGCAGCCGTGAGGCTTCCTTTCCGCTCGACTCGCACGAAGGGGCCCGCTCCCGAAAAATTGCCTTTTTTTTACCTTTTTCTCTCTTTCTCTGCTCTTTAGATGTGTCCCTCCTATGTGGTCCGTGATACGTCGCCCATTCGCGCGAATAACCAGATAATTATCATGGATCGGGAAAAATCCGACGGTTCTTGCCTCGCTTATTGTAGCAAAAGTTGCACAGTTTTTGTGCTGGAATGTATTTCTCTCTTTCTCTCTCTAATGGTCTCTAAATTAATTAATTATCAATCGAGAAACGTCTCGCGTTGCGAGTATATCAAAGAGACTCTTACAGAATCTTTTCCCTACAGGAATAATTGGGATTTTTTGGAGAAAAATAATTGCTTATATATTTTTTAAATAAAATTATTTTTTTCAAAAAAGAGGAGTAATATTAAAGAAATGCTTGTGAAAAATATTCGAAATTTACTGATTTATTGCAAGAAGATAAATATATCTTTTAAATTAAAGAAAAGGAAAAAGAAAATAAAAATCAATTGTGTGATCGATGCTAAATATCTATCGACAAACAGGGTGGCTTATGCATTTCCGCATCCTCCGCTTCCGACATATGTATTTCCATTTTCGTCTCCCCTTATTAGAATCCGCCGCTCTTCTTGTCGTTCTTTTTTTGGAACCATTCGTGTCAATACATCCGACTGTTCATAAGTGTCGGCATGCGAGAAAAAAGTAAAAGTTAACGCAACAGAGGGTGGAAAAAGAGGCCTGAGAAGTAGAGTTTGGTCTCGAAAAAAAAGGGCAGGTGACATCAACAACGGGTGGCCATAATGTGTCGTAAAAAAGTTGGTCAACCGCAGACAAATCGGTGGAGCATCAATAGATATAGACAAAGGGTGACGGAAAAGGGGCGGTGAAAAAAAAATGAGAGTTTAGGATGAAAAGAGAAACATTAATTGAGTTGTCGCGCGATGCCTTAGAAAGCAAAAAACGATCGCGCCACGCTTCTTTTTTTCTCGCTTCTTTTTTGGCGCCCAAAAACCGAGACTTTTTTAGTCCTTATAGCCTGTAAAATATAGTCAAGGTCGAAAACTTGTACTAAGGACGTGGTTATAATCTGGGAGTTTTTTAAATCAGATTTTAAATTCAAAAGTCGTTCACACCGGCACATTCGCGCTCATTTCAACTCGCTCGCTTTTCTCTGTTCTACTCTCTTGTTCATCGGAAAGTAGTTTGCCTTACGCTAAATCACTATTATTTCGCGAACAGCCGCAAATCTTTAACTTTAATCTGATTCGATCCCATTCGCCCCCCCCTCGTGAAAATGTGAAAGCAGTATTTCTCTTATACTTCTGGTTAAGATCGGCCGATTCGCGATATGAAATATGATGTCTTCGCTGCCGAGAGAAAGAGAGGGAAGCCGCGTTTATGGAGACGTAATACAGCGCGTTTGACAAATTTCGACTCTCGACCAGCGCGAACAGAGGCGTTCCACGTGTTACATTACAACGCGAAAAGATTATCCCCGTCGAGTTTACAGAACGAACGTGGATCCGGAGCGCCGAGAGGAAATGCCGAGAGTCTGTAAGGAAAACGATGCGTCACCTTGCACCCGGGCGGATTTTTTTCGGCGTCGTGCCGAGGGTGAGGCGCAACAGAAGGCAACCACGTATGACGATGCGTTTTTCCTCGGCGTGAACAATTCCCCGATGGGAGGGAACGAGAACCGACTGTTTAAATCGAGTGAGAAAATTCGAGTAATTACAGACAGCCGCGCTGAGAGAAAGATGCAGTCAGCGCGAAAGCCGCTCCAAGGACGCGCCGTTTCTTGAATATGTAATGAGCGAGAAACTGAGAGAAAAGTCGAATTGAAAAGAGTTTGAAAATCAATTTCTAGTTTCGAAAATTTTACAAAGATTTTATCCTCCTTATAT
>OZ020537.1:3238916-3311416 GCA_963971435.1 Lasius platythorax | reverse complement strand
ACGTCACTGCGGATCGCTCCGATATTTCTTCGCGCCCCCGACACACAGTTCATTTATCCGGTAATATATATTTTTATTTATATATATATATATATCTAGTCGTTCTCGTTAGCCACAGTTTCTTACCGCGTGCGAGGGAAAAATCGCCACCGTCGCGAGACGCGAAAATACCGCGCGCGCAAATACGGGACGAGAGATACAGTGAACGTCGTCCCTCGCGAGTGTGTGTTTCTCTCACACCGAGTCTCTCTCCTTCTCTCTACAAGCACCCGGTCAACCCTCTCCCCCCCGTTTCACCTTCTTCCGAGATCGGGCCGCGTTCGCCGTTTCCGCGAGGCGCGTGTGCCACTCGCGAGGTGTTGCGCGAACAAGACGGAGATGAACGACGGTACCGTGGTCTTCGCGGCTCGGACGAGAAACCGATGAGAGTTGGCCGCGGTGAATAATTCGCCGGGGCCAACTACCGAGGGACCGGCCGCGCGAGATACTATCGCGGGGCACGACATACAGTATACAGTAAGTCCGGTCGTATATCCCGCCGTCCTGCCGAAAGTTCGGCATCATGAGCCGCGCGATCTACGCGCCGTGGCGCGACTTCGTGCAAGGTCGCCGCAGCAGCTGAGACTTTCAAAGTGCGGGACACGTCAAGGTCAGCCCCGCGCGCGTTCCTCCGCGCGTGTCCTGCCGGACGATCACGGCGTCGGCAACGACAACGACAACGACGACGACGTCGACGACGAGGACGACGACGACGACGACGACGAGGAGGAAGTCGAGGTGGAGGATCACGACGAAGAGAACGAAGACGCGGGAGTGGAGACCCGTAATAGTGGTGGTGCCGCGCGAGAGCCGCGGCCGAGGAGGGCATGGAGGTGCGCGCGATGGAGTACCGTCCCGTGGTGCCCGCGGGGGTGATGCCCACCGGACTCCACCAGGACTATCACGCCGCAATCCCGGACCTCAGTCCGCCGAGGAGCCAGGGCTCCTCCACCGGCGGCGCGTCCTCGCTCGGCGATTATGCGCCGCGAATGTACACGCCGCCCACGCCGCCTACGCCGCACGAGGACGAGAAGGTAAAGGGCACATATATCGGGTACACGTAGGACGTATCCTGATATTTTCGCGAATTTCCGTATCCACGAGATACACGGGTAAGGCTCCCCTCGCCCGCAACCAACCCCCCCCCCCCTCTGCCCTCACCCCTACTCGTCGATCGAATTTGCGATTGCTCGGGTATACTTGATGAAAAGATCTCGATGAAACGCGTTGAAGTGTTGTAACTTTGGAGAGAGGTTCGCGGAGAGGGAAGAATGACCTTTTTCTCTACTTTGACTACCATAGAACGCGAAGGACTCGATACGAGTTATAATGGTCCCGTTGAATTTTTCGAACAACTCGAGAAGATTGATCGCAAGTGTTGTAATTTTTTTTTTTTTTTTTTTCCAACTTTAAGATCGATTCTCTCGTGTTTTCCTTTGAAAGAGCTGCCTCAAGTCGTTGTTGCGTTCGAGGCCTTCGATTTATTTACGCCGCTTGTCCATTTATTTAGCATTAAAAACTGCGACTTTGCGAGCGGAATTACGAGCGCAATAAATGACCGATAAATTCTGCGGTTACATGATACAATTGAAGTTATGTTTGTTGTTAACGAGCACTCGCTAATAATTGAAATTGCTCGAAATAAAACGAAAGGAAGTATCATCGGGATAAAAATAAGTAAATTTGTTTATTCATATTTCGTGTTGTTTTTCTCTTTACTCGTAAATATTAAGCTGTTGAAAATCGCGTATGAAAGTAGATATCGTCAGCACAGCGCGATACTAAAACCTAAACAAAGTCACGACGTAAACACTACAAAAGTTTCGTAGGCTCGTCAATAAGAAACATTTTTTTTATTTTTGCAAATATCTCATTAAACCTATTTATCTAATTATCATTCTTATAATCTCATTAAAATGTCGCAATATATTTGTAAAATATCTTACAATCTTGTATAAAGAACATATTAATGATATTAATATATTACCTCTAAAATCTCGGCGAAAAACTCGACATGACTTATGTAACACTTTCTAATACAAAATGACTTTATAAAAAAATTGCGTTTCAATCGCTTAAAACTTTATAAGTAATGTAATTTGTATTCTATCTTAATGCACATCACATTGCTTTTGATCTTTTGATAATAAATTCACATTAAAATACCTAAAACTGCTAAGAATGCTAACGCGCGCAACTTTCAGAAATACTTGGACAAGTTGCTGCCATTTGAGAAGAAAGCGATTCAAACCTGTCGAATTATAGGATGCAATTATAGGGTGCAAAAGTTATCAAGTTACGTGCAAAATTAAGAATGTAAATTTAAAAATAACAAGCGGTGACATTTTAAAATCGTTTTTTCGTTAACCATGTATTCATTCATTATCTCGTTTAACTCGTCAATCGTTTTTATTTATACGCTCTAATGGCTATATGAAAAATGAAGCGAGTTCGTCGACATTCGTCAATTCATCGCGACAATAAACACAAAACAGGCACGTAACGTCCGGCAATAAAATCAGCGTCAACCACAAATTTTCAACGTGATGTTCATTATTCGATCACGTGTTTGGAAACTCACAAAATTTTATCGGACTCCGTGATACTCCCGGCGAGGTCGAGGACGAGCAATTACACACGCTTAAAGAAAGATCTCTGTTTGATTCAAATTTAATTAGATCAAATCGCGCGTGTCATACAAACAAATTATAAATAAAATTAACAAAATTCTACATCGCGTTGGTTTCATTGACAAATAATTGTGTTAAAATAAAGATTACTTTAATTATGACGCATCTACTAATTTTTCGCTCAATATATAAAAACGAATAAGAGCTAATGATATTCAAAACGATATAATTGTACTCGTATCTCAAAACTAATAGCTTCCTCTCTCTCTCTCTCTCTCTTTCTCTCTGACTGTATTATCGTAACGAATAAAGTGGCATCGTAAAAAAATCATAGTTTAAATGTTTGATTTTAGAAAATTTAATTTTTTTAACGCGATTATCTCTCACTCTTTCTAAAGAATAAATTACAGTAGTATATAAAATAAGAATCTCAATAAATATCTTTTGAGATTACTGAGTGATCTAAGGATTTTGAAGCAGGTCATAAAAAAACAATAGAATTCGAGAATACTCATGAAAATTAAATTGACAAGCTTTTGATAAATTCAGTTGTCATTTCTTAATATTTTGTGGTAGAAAGAATGGATAGAAAGTACAATATGAATGATTACAATAGATTGAACACACGAAGATATCGTTAATTGTCAGCGTGTGATTGATTAAGATTGTTGTTGTACGTAACTTGACTGAATTCGCATAAATCCAAATATTGATTCGCAAGTCGAAATCATTTTAGATTGTCAATTTTTAACGAATAGAAGAATGAATATTTCATCGATTTTTACACGAGACACTTTATTTATTTAGTAATCAGATATCATCGTGGAACTTTTTCGAAATTCTCCGGGAAGAATTCTTCCAAGTGCTAGCGCAACAAAACACGGGAACCGTTCGTCGGTGAAGCGAAGCGAAGCCTTCGCGTTTTGCGAATTGCGTTTCGCTCGATCTGATCGCGCATTGCGTAATCGTGCGCGCGAACAATTATATTTACGCTCAATAAAAAGAGAGAAATTGTCACGATAAGGGGGTCGCCTTGAAGCGGGCGATATTTGCGTGCTTAGTCCTCGAGACTCGTAAAAAAGTCTCCATCCACGCTTAACTACTTCGATAAATTTCACGATACCCCCGTAGGCGCGTTGCGCCTCGTGAGAGAACGAAGGATCGAACGGCGGAGGATCGAGTTAGACATCCTTACTAAAGTGCGCGTGGCCGGACGAAGGGGAAGTCTCGCATCGCGAACCTGAGAGAGATCAGATTATCGCACTGAAGTCATGAATAAATGTAAATCGGTGTAATACGATCCCGGGCTAGTTTCTTTCGAGTTTTCTCGCGGACTTCGCGAGACTCATTCAGGATTCGTTGCGCTAGGAAATATAAAGCAGAATGCACAGATGTACTCGTGCATTTAGCACACATCTTGCAAATTTCTTCAGATTTGGATTTAGCATTACACATCGTTATAGAAATCGATGCTACATGAAAAATGTTACATTATGCAAATGATTCAAATCTGCTAAAGAAAGACAGGCAAAAAGTGATTTGAAATCAATATCGGTAGAAATTTTATTTAAGATTGTATAAATTAGTTATTTTTTATATTTTGTGTGTGTGTGTGTATGATTTATCTCAACATTTTTTAAAATTTACTCGAATTTTCTTAACGCACAAATTCATAACTCGATATCTCTGTTGAGGAAGAACTACTTCAAATTAATCCAAGAATCCTTAGATGAAAAGGGGGATGATGGGAGAGATACCCTACACATATAAAAAGAAATAAACGAGATAGAGGGTGCGCGATATATAAGTCGCAATAAAATAAACATTGATCGATCCCGATCGGTTCTCGCTGCGCTTCGTAAGAACGCAATGTGTCCCAGATATTCGTACGAAGCGACGGGGAAGATTCTGTAAGGCTGTGCCTGTCTTAAGGATGCTTTCACAGTGCGCAATTTTCCAGAACCGTACGACAATGACGCTGTCACAATAAGGGCTTCTCTGAGCGCGCGGCCCGCTGGAAAACGAAAAAGATAATCTGCTTGGGGTACAGAAATAAACGATACGATCGACTCCCTGTGTATCGAGGCATCTCCTTTCCTCTTTCTCTCTCTCTCGTTTTCCTTCTCTGTCTCTCTCTCTCTCTCTCTCTCTCTCTCTCTCTCTCTCTTTCTCACTCCTCATCTTTCATTCGATGGTGGGGGCGAATCTTGAATGGCCGGTGAGGAAGGAGCGTACCGCGGATTGAAAAGGGATGGCAGGGAAGCGGGAAGTGGAAATTGGAAGGGGATAGAGAGCGCAGGAGAGCAGCTCTCTATACTTTCTTTCGTATTCGGCGAGTAATTCCATTTGTGCGTCACTGAGATTCTGAAACTTGACCTGTTAAAAAGTCTTTTTCTACCAGCTCTTGTTCGCCGAGCTGCGAACGTCGTCTTATAAAAAAGCACCTTTGGAGCCTCGATTTTCAGGGATTCAGGGAAAATTGTCGAAATATTGTGGCAGATTCGATCGCTACGCTATAATATAATCGCGGTGGAATCTTGTTTTTTTCTCAATTATTTTCTCTAAGATTATTTTAAAGCGCGTATATGTATATGGAGAAGCATATTCAATTTTATTCTAAACTTTATTGCTTTATTTTTAATGCTTTCTCGATGTATTTGCGCGCGTATCATTAATACGAATCATATTTTGTATATTATCAGATGAGAAGCTGCACCCTTCGCTTTTTACAAGGTGAGGTTGCTACGGTAACGAAAAGGGAGGAAGGTCGCGAAAAGGAATATCGTTAATTCACTTCCGTACTTTGTTTTAATAACTCTTTCGTCATCAGGATAGTCTCGTTTCGTTTGTACGTCGACGAGATCGCGTAACTCGATGCACTGGAAAAAGTCTCTTTTGTCTCGAATGCACGTCGTCCGCTCCGACGTAGAAAATTGCAGAGAAATTCGGGAGAAAAACGGAACGAAGCGCAAAGCAGTGCTCGGCACAATGGGAAAAAATAACGAAACCAGCGCAAATCGACTAGAGAATTAATTCTGATAACGAGCGCCTAGGGAAAGCGATTTTTGGAGGTTCCATGCAAATTGCTTCAATCGTTTTCTCACCTTCCGGCGTCGAGAACATTTATCGTTAGAATTGAGAATTGTTTATAAGAGAGCAACATTTTCTTCTGGAATTTATATATTCTTTATAGTTTATTCAACGCAGTGGTGATTCAATTTTTTTTTACACTTGACCGTATCTCTCACTTCATCTTAGACATATTTTTGTTTTGGAGTGACATTCGTTTTGATAACTTTGAGTAGTCTCGACCGAAAGGCTCGCTTTAACTCGAGCAACCTTAAATAGAAAATAAAAATTTCTGGCATATATTAAGCGCGCGAGACCCTTTTCTTCTCTGATGACACAGGATACCATATTTCTCCTACGGAAGTTATAAAAACGCGTCGTGTTCAACGCGAGGTTGGGATGGCAGAACCCACACGCGTTTCTATTTCTAGTACTAAACTACTTACGAAAAAAATTGGACGTGAGAAAGAGAGAAAGAAAGAAAAAAAAAGAATTTCTTCTTTCACTCTGCCGACCTTGATGAAAAGAAGGAATGCGTTCATATTATGAAAATTACTAATCCACATAATAATCTTATATCGGTATAAACTATATTTATACTCTCTTCGTGAAATGCGGATAATTTTATCGTATATTCTTCGAGCCATTATTAGGGGATAAGATGCCCAGATTTTAATAGCATAGTTAAAGTTTTATTAATATTTGACTTATATAGTTTCTGCATACATCTCATGAACTAAACTCTTCTTCTTTTTCTTCTCTCTTTCTCTCTCTTTCTCTCTCTATCATTCACTCTCTTACACAAACTACGTAACATTAATTAGAATCAAGTCTCGACGAAAATCATGCGCGAATAAGCTTGAGATTCATCTGGCCAAACATCCCGTTTACGGAAGTATTCGTGTTTCACTCCTGCATGCACATGAAACTTATTGTATGTACAATATGCTCACAGCAGCTAGGCAGAGACGCGGATATTATATTGTATTATATTTACGTAAATTGTATGTGTGTGTATTTATTCAAATTTATGGAATATGAAGAATAATGTGACATTTTCTTCAAATAATTTCAGATTTTATTTTATTTAATATAAAGATGGATAAAACTTAGTACTTTGAATTGAATTATCTATTGAAATATCTACGTCTCCGTCGGTCGTGCATATTGCACGTGATGTTTTAATAATACAGACTTGAAACATTTAAAATGGTATATTTTTAGAATTATAAATGAGAGAATAATGATTTCATAAGACAAGTAATGCTATTAAATCAAAACATAAAATTAAAAAAAAAATACTAAAAAAAAACCAGACGAATATAAATTTC
This sequence comes from Lasius platythorax, assembly GCA_963971435.1. Lineage (NCBI taxonomy): Eukaryota > Metazoa > Arthropoda > Insecta > Hymenoptera > Formicidae > Lasius > Lasius platythorax. The sequence continues at coordinate 3,304,347 of OZ020537.1, read as the reverse complement.
CAAGCAAATGTTAATCAATCTATTAGGAAATTAACAATGTCTCTTATTATTCTCGAACTTAATTTACCAATTAATTCGGAGTAAATTTTATAAAAAAAATAAAAGTTTAATTAAAACTTTAATTGCCGACATATTTTATAATCAAAGGATTAAAAATGTCTGCATACAACAATAGTGACTCATTAAATTTGATTAATCGTTCTCAAATTTTATCTCGATACGGCGTTTCCGCGCGCGACGCTTCTTCACTTGAACAATCCGTAGCAATTTTCTGCCGCCGGTAAGTCACGCGGCGTCTATCGTTAGAGGAAAGGTACGGTTGGTCAGAGACACCCCGTATACACGTATATACGCACAAAGGGTGGGACCGGTGGCGTAAAAGAACCCGAGCGCTCCGAAACACGAGGCTAGCCTTCTGCCGCGCCGCTTCAGCTTTCATTAAGGAATCGTTAGCGCCGTCGCTCTCGTCGGCATCCTCCTCTCCTTCCACGATCCGCGCCTCTCGCCTCGTCTCTCACCTCCATCTTTTTTCCTCCCTTCTTCCCTCTCGTCCTCCTGCCACTCTCCTTTTGAACGAATATCGGCGCTCCGCTTTTTCGTTTTATCTTCGTGCTGTTAGCCGTCGTCTCTCGCTCTTCTTTCCCTCTTTTATAATTTTTCCTGTCTCTCTCTTGTTTCGAATGGAAAATCGAACTACTACATCGGGGAATTTTCATGCATTAAGATATTGAAGAAGGACAATTGGGAATTCTTATCATCTGTTCAACTGTGATTTACACTTTCATCGACTTTGACATTAAAAGACTTTAATCCGTGAAGTGTCTTATTCTTCTTCTCTCGTTCGTTAACGTTTAACACTTTTAATTGGCGGGAAAATTGATGTTCGCACTTTGGTGCGCGTGATTTCAAAATGCAATCGCATCGAAAAAAAAAAGAAGCTGTATACACTCGTATGCACCTTTCGAGGGGCGCAGATGGCCGTCGCTTCTCGCTTTTTAGGGTGTGTGTGTGCACGCGTACGCATCAGCCTTTCCTAATGGAAAAAAATCCTTCCCTAGGAGCACACACAACCCGCTTCTCTATAGTTATCATAGTCAAGGGATACCATCCCAATGCAGCCGCGAACCCCCTATCTCTGACGAAACGTTACCACAAGAGGGTGGATTCTGCTATGTGTGAAATATAAAGGATTTATCAGAAAATCCTCGCATCTTCTCTCTCTCTCTCTCTCTCTCTCTCTCTCTCTCTCTCTCTCTCTCTCTCTCTCTCTCTCTCTCTCTCTCTCTCTCTCTTTCTCTTTCTCTCTCTCTCTCTCTCTTGTATATACACATACTTGTATATTCTTTATTGTTTATTTATGTAATATATAAATACAATTATTTGTATGTAACGCGCGTATTAGATATCATCATATAAATTATTTTATTTTTTACCGATTAATTATTGCGAATACGAGAAAGTGTAAAAATTGAATAAAGCAGACTGACTGAATAAAGAATTCTGAAATTTATCGGGATCTAAAAGAGGGGAGGATTGCATTTCTGCGCGAGTTGATTAGAGAGGGAAATATGCTTCTTTCGTATTTCAATCACCCCACCGATGCGCGAGCTCGGGTGAGGCCGCGTTTACGGGCAATTGTTACAGGCGAATGCATTCCTCTACGGCAGTATCGCGGAAACATGAACGGAAAAATGAACGGCGTCTCATTTTGCTCTCGCACGCTTCTTCTGCACGTTTTATTCATCGCGTATCAATTTTCTCCGCTTCTTTCTTACGCTCATTTCAACCTGGCCATCGCGCGCGCGCCGCATCGCGTCCCGGTCAGAGAGATCCCTTGGGCGGTTTTTATTTCAGCCTCCACTGACGAGTCTGGCTCACGTCGTCTATCCGACGACCACCTCGCGTCCATAAACAACCCTCCGCCCTAGAATCGCTCCGCTCTCGATGTATTTCTCTTTTTTTTTCTTTTTTTCCTTTTTTGTCTTCTCGCGTAATCGCTCGCGAATTGCAATACTTTTCGATTTTTGCGTAGTAGATTGCGCGAATGGTATTTTTCCTACGATGTCTCACGATATTTTTTGTGATGCACTTTCTGATGCGGTAAAGCATAGATATTAGATACGCGATTGAAAATTAGGACAAGCAAGAACTCGGAAATTTTGTCGAAAAATGTATTTTTGATTCATATTTCCAATGTTTGATGAAATGCCCGGAATTTATTATCGATAAAACCTGCTCGCGTCTTTTTTATTACATTAATAAAAAATACTATTTCGTGTAAGGAACTACTTTGTGCATTAACGTTTTATTTCAGAGAACACCGTATCTGGAACACACTATAGTTCTAGAGAAAAAGTAACGTCCTCCACACATTGATCTCTCCTCTCCTCTTACTAATTACTCTTTCTCTTGCGAGCGCTACCGCTCGGTTTTTGTTCGCGTCTCGAGGCTAAAGCGATTCTGAAACCGTTCCTAGTAACTATGGTCTACGTTAATGAATGGCAGGAATGGAGAGAATGAACCGTTGCGTCTGTTTCGAATTGCTTCCAGCAGAAATTGGATCGTGCGTTATTCTTTCATAGGAACACATCGATTCCACGGATTTGCACTCGCATACTATCGCCACGCACATACACACACGCATTCTGATAAATAAATATCTTTAGTATATTCAAAATAGTTTCTGTTAGGTCGTTTAATATATACGAGATGAGCGATGAAATATTACACACACAATAGTAGCACATTTTCTTTAAAGAAAATTTAAGGTAGATTTTCTTCCTTCCTCATAAAAAATTGATTGAGAAAATTTATTATTATTTCTCTCTTTATCAATCTACACTTCAATTAAAATAACATTTCGAGTTAAAGGGTAAATAATGTTTTCGCTAATTATGTTGAAACAATTTGATTTTTGATTAATGATTAACCCTCGTAGAAATTCGAATTAACAGGAACGTCCCGGCTGAAACGTAATCGAACATTTTTCCCGGATTTTCGGTCAGGTTTCATCGTATGATGAATTCCAATGTAACGTGTAATTAGTTGCAAATCACTAATCATCGACCGGCGATGGATGGAATCAGGCCGCAAAGGTCGATCGTTCTGATTACGAAACCATTTTGTCGAATTGTAAACTCGCAACTCTAATGTAAGCTCCGATTATGAGACTCGCGTATAAATGACTGGTTTAGTATGACTAGTTTAGAGTTTGCGCTCGCGGTGATCTCAACAAGCGCGGCCACGGGTTTAATGAATAGCGGCTTCGCGGCCAATCAACGACCGGCTTAAATTTCCTCCTCCTTCCCCCGGTTCACAATTACCGCATATTGTTTCAAACGCGATCGTGCGTTTTAATCTTTCGCATTAGACCGGGAATACCATTGATCGTTCTTCTTCGGCGCTTGCCGTAAAATACTAAAAAAAACTGCATAGCATGACTGGGACAAAGAAAGATTAGTCGATGCGAAAATCAGTTTGGTATAAAAATGACTATTCTATAATCTCGTAAGAGAAACTATTATATTTACTATCTGACAAATCCATGGAACGATTTTCGTTATGCAAAAATAAATTAGCATACAAATAAACGAATGAGCGCGGTACAAGTCGCGTCTCAGCAGCGTGAAAAATTCCGCATTTTAAACTTAATCCACTTGAAAAAGCCGTTACACGTGGCTGTGGGTTAAGTCATTTTTGCGCAACGCCGTCCAATTGCGTAACACGACAGGAAGGAACAGAGACGTCAGGCATGAAGGGCGACACAACGTAAACGGAAGTCGCCGGACGGCGTGAAGAAGAATCCGCAGACAGTTGTTCTTGTTTTTCGTTAGGGTGGTCCACGGGGTCTAGCCAATTAGACAAGGGATTGTATAATTGGGTAGATAAAGAATCGGTCGGGGATATTCTCCCAGGCACCTGCCAGCTGCTGCCGTGCGTAGACGAGGATGAGGCGAGGAAGAAGGAGGTCGAACCGGTCGTCGTCGCCGTTTTTCGATCGTCATTTCACGTCACACTCCTCCCAACGTCATTGAAGTCTTTCCGTCATTATCGTCCGAATATTCACGGATTCGTTCTACCGTCGGAATTATTCAGCGACGCTTCTCGATTGATCATATGTTCGAATTGATCGAAATAGCGACCAACGATCAATTCTTCATAGCTAATTCGTAATTGTCACTTTCGTCCTCGTGTTGCTTCGACCATTGTCTTAAACTTGTTCGATATTTCTATTACAAATATTTCTTATCACCGATTAGCAAATTGCCGGAGCATTTTTTTCTTCTTGTCCGTATCATCATTAAAAAAATTTCACGTTAAGCTTTAAATCTAATAATAAAATAATATATATATATATATGTATATTTTTTGTATTTATTTTCTCTTGCTGCGAAACGTTATGCGTCCTCTCCTAATTATATTTTGGACCTTCCCTTCGGGATAAGATAATATATTATCAAACGACGATAACTTTAGGAAGTAACTCTTGTCAAATCATAGGCAGAATGATAGTTTACGATATAAGCAGCTTTATTGCAGCTAAATAATAACAAAGTTGTATTAGCAGTCGTGTGTCACGTGCCGTGATATATATCGAAATATATGTATATGTATATCGTGAATTTTCGTTCGAGACTCGTTTGACTGCCCACTTTCGTGTACAATCGCCGTATATCATTAGACGAAACGTATGGCTTGAGAATGTCGGCTGCTGGACAGAATGATAGTGGAACGATGGCTTGAAAACCTGTCAACCGAGACGTGATGCGTTTGCGTAATGCCGCTCCGGTAAATTGTACTTCTAGATCAAACTGGCCAGGAATCCGCTTAGTCAGTTTCCTTTTATTAAAATAAATACTTCCTTGGAACACAATATACGCGCCTTTCTGTGCGCGAAAGAGATAAGTTCGCCGCTAGGTAACAAACCGCGAAGGTTGGATAATTCGTCTCGATAGAGATGTTGCTGGTTTCTATAAGCGACTTCATTATTGGCATCAAACGATTTAAACTGCGAACGCGATATTGTGTCCGATAATCATAATGTATCGACGTCAGAACGCCGGGTTGTTCTACACGACACGTGTACGCTGAGATTTGCAATAGATTTAAATTTTTTAACACGGTCATAATTCGCCGCGACTCCAATTTATTATAATTTTATGCGCGAGTTCAAGGATACTTAGCGTCTATGCCGAGAAGAGAGAGAGAGAAGAGGAGAGGGAAAGAGACGGAGGGAATGAGTCACACGGCTTCACGAATACTTTTTAAACGTGTCTCCGAGATTCTAAAGGGCTCACTTTCACTTTTCCTGTATCCCTTCTCGTACGTAACGGCAATCTTAGGAGATCATCGGGGATTCTGATAAATAATTCGCGCCATGAGAAATCGATAGAGAGAGAGAGAGAGAGAGAGAGGCCGCACTTGTCGACTGACAAATCTCTGGAACGCGATTCATTACTCTACTATTATCACCAATACTTTCACTTTCTTTCTTAAATCATTAGTTCCTTAATTCCGTTCCGTCGTTAGTTCCGAAACCATTTTGTACTTTAACGTCACCGCGATATTACGTAATCGCGATATTATGTACTTCTACTTTATCTCCGCTTTGTTTTCGATGAATAATTTAGAGAATAATTTTATCATCACGCGCGATCTCGTGATACGCTTTAAAAGTGCCTCTCGCGAAAATATTTGCGCCTCGCCTCGGCCGCTGGAAAAATGTTCCAAAACATTTCGAAATTATCTCGCGGGGCGCAATTATCCGAGTAACTGCCGCCGCGACAGGCGGCGCTTAGTTTGTCGTGTCACCGGGGTTGATTTTCACCCGGCGCGTCAACCCGGCTACGAAAATTCCTATCAACAGGTTGTCACCGACCTCTCTGCCGCAGCTCCGGGCGAGCTCCGGAGAACCGGAGCAAGAGCTGTTACACGCGCTACACGCACACCGTGCGTGTTGTTCATTAACTCTTAGATTTTCAACTCGTGTTTACGCAGATAGCGCTTTCGAAGAGAAATTCCCAGCGTACTCTAATCGTTTCTCGCAAAACTATTTAGATCTGAATGTATTCGCGAATATAGAATACTGTCGCTCCGCGCGCCGATTATTACTATATATTGTATATAATAATATTATTACTCGTATAATTCATACGATAATAAAAATCAACGTGATTTATAGTTTTAAGATTAGTTATATTAACATTAAATATATGTTAATCCTAAAACATATGGTTAAGATTTATATTATTAGTATTGCATAACAATTGACGTGGAATTATAATAAATTTTAAGTTTTAGTGTTAAAATCTTTTGACAGACACTAAAACTTAAAGTTTCACGTCAATTTTTATGCAATATTAATATAAATCTTAACTACATGTTTTAGGATATTTAATGTTAATATAACTAATCTTAAAACTATAAATCACGTTGATTTTTATTTTCGTATTAATATTATTACAATTTTTATTATCGTGTCAATTTTTATTACAGTGTCTGTAATAATATTGTTTTAGCAACAATTTTTATTACGAATAACGTAATGTGGAAATTTAACGACAATGTAAATAATTCTACGCGTAAAGAAGAAAAGAAGAAAGGTACGGCAAGTATGTTTGAAAGATAAATTGATTAAATTGAAGTTGAAGACAGACAAGAGCCTGAGTCAATTATTAGAAATCTTCTCGATTTTTTAATAAGTCCGTTTGTTTCGACGTATGGAGCATTGAAAACTCGAGTGATTTTTACATCCTCACCTTAATAGCATTTTGTGTGATTAATCACAAGTTTGACGTTTATCATTTTGTTTGCAAAAAGATCGCTACGTATCTTTATCGTCTTAATGAATTGGCTTTACGAACTAAACGCAAGAGAGCGAAACGTCGATAATCGTAACGAACTCAATTGCACACATTTAGAAGCCGTTTCATTCGATAAAATTAATTATCTCGGCAGCTTTATTTTGACTTTAGCTTATCAAGGATTTTATAAATTCCGGCAAGCTGAGTAACACTATTACACGAGAAGCTATGAACACACATGTTTTTATCTCGTATTATCGATCATCGCAATGACGTAAATCAATTTCAACGCGCATGGACGAATATATAAATCTATAAATCATTTGAAATTCGAAAGCTTTTAAAAGATTGAATAGGTACTAAAAAGTCTTATTTTATTTCGAAATCATATATGTGTAAATTTGTACGTGTATATATGTATATATCTTCAATACAGATTTTAGATTTAGGAGTAATTTCAATATATTATTAATGCGCATTTTATTTAACTTATTAATTATGCTTGCACAATTGAAAAAAAAGTTAAGAATTCACGTGAGTTCTTGATAAAATCACGATAACTCTCGAGAGATCTTATTAAAAAAAACTTGAAATTTAAAAAGACTTTTTTATAAAATTTTTGCATCTCATTACCTCTTATACGTCAGATAGAATACGTCAGATGCGTCCTCGAAACAAATTTCTTAATTATAAAAAGAAGGGAAATAGAAAAATTATTGCAGAATTCAATATCTGCAACAAGTAAGCGAAAGATTGCCAATTACTTAATGAAAATGTACTTTTTTCGCACGCCGACACCGACCTTGACTGTCTTGACTGCCTTCCTTCTCGCATCTGACGATCATTAAGGTCGAAATATTTAAATTGAATTTACGAGATCTGGCCCCGGGGCTATTTCGTAGACTACTTCGCGGAGGTTGAAGAACCGAGACGAGGAACTGAGCGGCAAATGTACGCAGACTAGTGCGACGGACCGTCATCCATCATAGATCACAACACGTGGACGGTATATGACGAAATTCTCTGTGCGCGTACGATGACCGTCTCAAGTTTTCAGAGAGATCCGAAGCAAATATATATATATTTATATATATACTATATATATATGGCTATATATATATATATATATATATTTATATATATATGGCTATATATATATATTGATCGCCATTACACGAAAGAAAATGTAATAATTAATCATTGCTTCATCAAACGGAGGAAACAAATTCACGTTCACACGGTTGAGATTCGCGATCATTAACAGATCTTCAATGTTAATTCGAGAATTTAACATGGTGCAGCCTCCGCGTTCGCGCACTTCTAAATTCCGCTGATGATCTTGGAGTGTATACGATTTATACACCCGGCTGCGTCACGGCAAATGTACTTCGTCTCGGCTTCTTAAGTATTGCCTAAGTAAATCGACGTCGATTAATCAGAAATGACAGGAGGACTAGCCGGCTGCCCAGCGGGCATAGTTCCTCGCCGGTTTCGTAATTAGAGGCGCTAATTTCGCATACCTGCGCGCAGTCTGGCCGACGTAATTTCTGGATTTATCGCCATTATTTTTCTTGAAGGCGCGTCTCCCGTTCTGAGAGAGACAGAAAGTGCGCGTGAGATTCCGGCTGTCCGATTTAATTCACCAGGACTACTTCGTGCCGTCGCCGCCGCGTTCGCATTACAGACGGTTAAACACAATAATTTGGCGGATTTCTTTCAACGGAATTTCCTTCAAATAAGTCGCATTCGCGTCTCCGCGATCGACTATAAGTGTCTTCTGTCAATTATAACTGCCAATTTTTATTTAACGCCGCCGTAATTTGCATCGAGAAATTCCTTAATTCAATCAAGTCCATTGAACGACGAGAGAGCTCCTCCAAGTTCCCGCAAAAAAAAGTCTATACGCGAATATTTAATCTGCCAATCAGCGAGTTTTCCTCGATTCTTTTTCAAATATATCGCAATTAAATCAACGAACAGAAGAGAGATAAAACTTAATTTGAAGATCACGAAAATTATAATCTCGCCACTTTTGGTCTCCGTCATTACTTTGATTAGGATTTATGGCTTCGTCACGTTCGCTATGAATAAATTTCACAATTTGCAAAGCGAATAATTTTCTCAGGATCTAAAATTTATCAATCGGAAGTATCGATTGGCTGATCGATTGATAAGAATAGGTGTAATTTGTATTCGACAACGATGAGTTATACTGCGTCAAGAAACCTTGGCTAAACTAATCGCTCGTTCTATCATGTATAATAAAATGTGGCGAAAATCTCGCACACATGAAGCCAAAATTTATCTATAAGAATTTATCTACAAGTTATTTATTTATAAGTTTATCGACCTTATTCTTTTAAATTTGCACGAATACACAATATTTAAAAAAGAAAAAAAATATTGCTTTGATGTTCTGATCAGAAAAGTTTTACCTAAATTTATATATTTTAATAATTTATTTTAATTATTCTTATTCTAAATTCGATTAGAGAATTAACATTAATGATAATTCATAAATAGATTGCAGAATCATTGCAATACACTTTCGCAAAAAGAAAAGTTAAATAACCTAACGAAATTATAGTTACAATTAAATCAAACTAATTAAACAAGGAAATCATAATTACAATTTAATAATTTACATACATGTCGATAATATAAATACTTCCCTCTTCTCTCTCGTTTTCTCTAATTGTTCTCGCGCCCCTCAGATTCCCCATTTGCCTGCCGTGTTAAAAGAACGAAGAAAAAAATTACACGCAGCAGACTATCGCGTTACGTGGACTATGCGCGAACTTGACACCGACAAGGACGTGTTTCGAAAGGAGGAAATAAAAAAATAGCAGCTCCAACCCGTTAAAGGACGCGCCAAGTCAGCCGTTGAAGCCTCGAGCGAGACCGTCGATCGATTACCAAATAAATCACGATCCACGACAACCGTAAAGTGATCGTTAACCAAACTTTCCGTTAGCAAGCTTAGATTATCACTCTTCCTGCTTCTGTTAAATAACACACGATGGTACAGAGTATGAAAATATTGTAACACGAAAATATTCAAACATATAACAAATTTTCTAATTTTCTAATTAAGAAATTTAAATTGAACAAAAATCTATAATTGAAATGTATGCGCACAATGATGTTCGATACATCTTGTACAATTGTATAAATATGTGAAACTCTCTATTCATTCTATAGCTTATAATCCATCTAATTGCCAGTTGTATTAAATTTCGAATTTTCGTCTACTCGACTCGCAAGACGTTTGAATATTTTTCAACTGGAAATAACGAGTCCTTCATCGAACGCGTGGACGAGAGTTAGTCATTCCTTCGAGCCCTTGTCGCGCGAAGGGCCCGAGAATCGCTCTAGATCCTCGGGCGTGGCGAGGATCTAGAAGGGAACCCGCCGTTTTACGTAATAACGCTCGGTCGAACGGAGCGACGACGCAAAGGAAACTGACTTCTCCGTCCACGTCGCTCTCTTCGCGTGTTCAGGATCGTTTCTTCGACTCCGACACGTCATTCTGGTGCGATACCTTCGTCCGCAGCGGCATCGAAAGACAATTCTCACTGCCCTTTCTACGAAGCCAAATATACCTAACACGATCGTTATCTTCACGAATCTCGTGATCGGCGTTATTGTTCGGTAATGATGCGCGCCTTATTACGGATGAATGAGACCTTTTAGCAGCATTAGTGGACCCACCGTGGACCGGACGAAAATTTTCAAAAAAGCAGGAATTAGAGATCGAAAATAGCGGAGGGTATCGATTATCCCCGAGATGTAGGGCCCCGTACCGAATTATAGTCGTGACTTATGTCACGTCTGTGCTGACTGATTAATGGCATTTACACCGAAGCCGAGAATATTCGAAAATGGCATCATATTTTGAAATTCCCACAATTGAGAACTTAAAGCAAGAATTCAATTACAAAATTATGCAACATTGTCGCGATTTTACGAAAAAATATGGAATAATTTCGTCGTAATTAATCTGTTGAAATATTCATTTGATTCATATTACGCGCGAGATAATACGAGCCCCGAGCGTTTCCATTCCAAAATACATATGAGGAAGGATAGGCGTTAATAATCGTCGATCGTGACGACTGCTTATCCTATTCTTCGCTCCTGTCTTGAAAAGAAAAATAAAAAAAATAAAAAAGAATCAGATGAGATTGGAGAAACTAGAGACTAGCATGTGAGAGGAACCGGCGAATGAGATGGGGAAAAAAGGGGGATAAAGGAAGAGATAAAAACGAAACGGAGTGGCAAGACGAAGGAAGGAGAGAGAGCGAGAATATTACGTGTACGTGGAGAGGGAAAAAGGGGGAGGGAGGGGGGTGAGGAGTTTCTATGCGGTACCCGCGCGAAGCCAGTCGGTCGGATATGCCCCGAGGCCGTGATAGACAAGGTCAGCCTCTCCCAGCCTCATGTATATGCTCCTGCTACTGGCAGCGTGTGTGCTCTCTGCTCTCTTTTACGTTTATTTATTTATTTATAAATATACCGCACGCGGTGCGCGCTCTTTTCTGCGGCGCCCGGCTAACGTGTCGTGGAAGCGGACGATGATGCGGTTGCCAACCGAATCTCGTTTCCCTCGTCTCATTCCGCCGAACATTGTCGTAAAGATATGCGAAACGAACGTCTACCGAGTCCGAAGTACAATACAATTCTCGTGGCTGTGTCACGTGCGCGCAGGAAGTTATTAATTTGCATTTTAGATCGGGAAACATTAAGTTTTCTGCAATGGCAGCCGCCGCCGCGAGTTCCTGAAATCGATTACGACTCATCTCTTCGTCTCCCGTCCGCTCATATTGTCGCTATTTCTATTCTCTCTCTCTCTCTCTCTCTCTCTCTCTCTCTCTCTCTCTCTCTCTCTCTCTCTCTCTCTCTTTCTCTCTCTCTCTCCCCCTTTTTCTCTTTCTTTCTTTCTCTCTCTCTCTCTCTCTCTCTCTCTCTCTCTCTCTCTCTCTGACAACAAAGTATTCTTTTCTTTTTGCAGATATTCGGTAGCAAGGCTGACCTGCAGCTCCATACGCAGATCCATATGCGCGAGGCGAAGCCGTACAAGTGCACGCAGTGCTCCAAGGCGTTCGCCAATTCCTCGTACCTGTCACAGCATACGAGGATCCACCTGGGCATTAAGCCGTACCGTTGCGAGATCTGCCAACGGAAGTTCACCCAGCTGAGTCACCTACAGCAGCACATTCGCACGCACACCGGCGACAAGCCATACAAGTGCCGGCATCCGGGCTGCACGAAAGCGTTCAGCCAATTGAGCAATCTACAGAGCCACTCGCGATGCCACCAAACCGACAAGCCGTACAAGTGTAACTCCTGCTACAAGTGCTTCTCCGACGAGCCCAGCCTGCTCGAGCACATACCGAAGCACAAGGAGTCGAAGCACCTGAAAACGCACATCTGCCAGTACTGCGGCAAGAGTTACACCCAGGAGACCTATTTAGCAAAGCATATGCAGAAGCACGCGGAAAGGACGGATAAGAGACCGCCGATCATCGGTACGGGCCTCAGGCCGTCGATACACGCGATGACCGCCCATCATCAGGACCATTACTGGCCCAAGGTAAGCCCGGATTCGGTGATCGGCGATCTGCACGAGAGGCTGCCGCATCATCACGCGGAGTACCATCAGAACCAGAATCCGGAGATGCTGTTGCCGGGACACGGGCATCGCACCAACGAGTCCATCGAGAATGACTCGAGGCAACAGACGCCGCAGCCCGGCGCGAATCATCATCCAAACAGTAGTTCGGCCTTCACGCCGATCTCGTCGATCTCGATCAACTCGATCTCCTCGATGCAGCACCCGTTGAACCCGCTGAATCCTCTGCACTATCCTGGCAGTCATCACCCGGCATCCCGGCCGTATCATCTCTACGAGGCGTTCAACACGACGCAGAAGTCGTCGCCTACGTCTTCGTCATCCGGCGTGACGCCCGGTACCACCAGCAACCAAAACGCCACGTCTTTCCCGAATCAGCTCATCAGTCTCCACCAGATCAGGAACTACGCCCATCAGCCGAACCTCGGCAATCTGGGCAACCTGGGGAATCTGGGGAATTTGAGCAATCTCAGCAATCTCAGTGCCACGATGGAGAGCCACGCGCTGCTGGGCGGTCTCAAAGAGAAGCAGTAACTCTAGCTGGTCTTGGAGATTAACTTCAGGAAGCACACTCGCGAGCTCTCTTCATCACGGTTCTTTCATTCGTTTTTTCTTCTACTTTCCGTGACATGGCACGTTACGACTTGAGCTCTCGTTTCATCCGGCTCGATCGTCTTCTCCTCTCCGTGAGATCTCTTTATAACCGTCTAATTTATTTTTCACACGCTGGTGTATACGCAAATCCCACGCAAATGACTCCGAAACTAACTTTTCTTCTGAGATGTTCGACTTCGGTGTTTAACTGCATTTTGCATTCGTATTGCGTAGGTATGTATGCATGTAAGAACGATAGCGCGCGTCTCATCGTAATCTTTTAATAGATTAATACAAACGATGATAATCGTTGCCAGAAAACGGACAAGAGGTACGAGATGTATGCTCGATGGTCGAAATAATTTTCGACAACCTGTACAAGATTATCACTCTCTTTCCTTTTCACCTTTCTCTTCCTCTTTTTTTATCTTCTTTCTTCTTTTAATGTCTTATCTATGAGCTTTTCGATTTTGCGTATACGATTCAATTGGAATGCGCTCGCGCATTTTATGTGTTATTACGTATGTGTATAAAATATACATATGTATCTTTTATTGAAATATATAAACACACATAAGCACGATGATCTAATTTAAAAACCAGTCATTGCATACAGAGCAAAGACAGATTTATTTGGATTGAAACTATTCTTTTAGTTCGATTGCCAATTAATGCCGCGTTTTCGAATTAGTATCATCGTTCTCGAATCGATTCGTGAAATCGACGACGATCATGAAATTAATTCCAATGAAAGTTTTCCGCGTAAAAAAAAATTGTTTTGTATAATTTTCTTTTGTGTAAGTAAATCTTAGTATCCCGATTGTTAATAAAATTGGAAGCACAGTAAAAATATTTACAGTGACGGTTCGCAGTATTTAACCAAAGCTCCAAATCACACACGTACGTTACTCGCGATACGACGTTGTAACACGATAGAAACCTCGACGGTTACATTCCTTAATGTAATAAGACTGACGTGATGTAGTTTAAAAAAAAAAGAACTATATCTTTACATACTGGTCTAATTATTAATAATCGATATGATCACTATCGATCGCGTCAAGAGAACCGTTTCGTTATTTCCCCGTAACTGAAAATTCAATTTCTACGTCCGTTGAGAATACAATCGATATTTACCCGACTCTCTCAGATTTATCCACGCTTCTCGGCGTGCTAACGTCCTCGCCAATGATCATGCGTGCCAATTACGAGCTAGAAAGTTCCATCAATACATTCGTCGCGATATAATCCGTACGATCTGACGACGTTTGAATGATAAAGTGGAGCACGATCGTGGATTAACTCGTATTCGAACGGTAGACGATACACTTTCATAATGCTAGAAAGTATACGATACGCCGGTGAGATGAATAAACTGATTTCTTTCAGAGTTTATATCGTGAAAAATCTTAGTTGTGAACGGAGATCATTTTCCGTTGATAAAAAATGATCAATGATTTATATTTTTATAAAGTTATATATAATAGCAAATGTGTGTTTTTCAATAAATTCGCTCTCTAAACTAAATTTTTTTGAATCCATCGGCGATGTTCACTTTTTCGACATCCCTATGTATTTCTTATCACTTATATCTTATGAAATTATTTTGGACGATCGAGATTTCAACTGGAATTATTTTTTACATTGTTTCCACAAACTCGAAGAATATTTTAAGTTTAATTAATTAATATATTTCAAATTCTATAAGATATTAATTACGCAGTTTTCTTTTACTCTTTTGTGTTTTATTTACGTATTTTTCTTCGTTTTATATATATATATATATATATATATATATATATATATATATATATATATATATGTATATATAAAAGAGTATTATATTATAATTTCATGAAAAATATAGTTTGTGCAGTTTACATAGTTAAAATTTAATTTCTCGTAACATTGTGACTATACGAGTTTTAATTGTTTTAAGAAATGTCGCGATTTATCAAGCAGATCATGTTGAAAGACGAATAAATATGAAAGGGAACGTACGAAATTAGTGGACTGATAATAAATAAGAAAATTAGACATAAGACAACACAAGATACATGCAAATATGCTACATCGTAATGTACGCGGAAGAAAACAGATAGGTTAAACGTACGAAGAACGGGCGAAAAATTCATTCTAGGACATTTGCAAAATTATGCAGGAACGTCAGTGGTAACAAAGACATAAGGAGGAGCAGAAAACTGTAGCGCGAAGCGCGTAGAGAGACTGGCATATAAAGAGATACACAAAAAGGAACGTATAGAAGTATATACGGACACACATACAAAAAAGTATAAAAGCATCACGCACATTTTGTAAGAGAGCCGCACGGAGACCTCCTCTTGTAAATAGGTGCTATATAAATAAATAAATAAGTATATGCATATATTAATAAATGAATGAATATATGCATATACGCGTATATACAAAAATACATAAATAAAGAAATAATTATTATTATCGTCACACCGAGACATCATCATCTTTATTAGCATCATTATTGTCATCTTTATTATTATTATTATTATTATTATATTATTTTTATTTACATTATTATTACGATTATTACTATTATTATTATTATTATTATTATTATTATTATTATTAATTGATTAATATTTTGATCGATATTTAGTAGGTGTGTAAAATAAAGAGAAAGCACACAGACTCTAATAATGTGAAAATATTCTAAGTACCTTATTTAAGATTTAAGTAATCTTATGTAATCTGTTACATACGTGTGTGCGCGTTGCGTGCGCGCGTGATAAAGAGAAAGAAGAGATGGAGGGTGAAAGAGAGAGGGAGGAAGATAAACATGTATATGCGAACTATTGTAGATAATTTGTTGTTACGGTGCCAGACGTGTTCTCCTTCGGGGTTCCTGTGTAATCCAATCGAGTTCTATCGAGTTGCATTATATTCATACGAAAAATATAAAGCTTGATCGTTAAGTTTTGCATTTTTAATCGTACATTTTACATTAATGCAAATTCCGCTTTTATTTCCGCTACTCTGCCGATTTACGACAGAAGATATCGCAGTGCCAATTTATTTCCGGTTATTGTATCAAGATAAATCCGCGTGCCGGGATCGCGCGATTCGCTCGGCGAAAAATGAACCCCGTGGTAGTCATGTCCGGGCCTTACCCTATGCTCAAGTTGTTTAAAACTATTACGTTGTTATTAAGGTGATGATAGGACAATGAATGAGAGAAGGGGCGAGGGGTAATAATGAATAATACGAAAAAAGAAAAACGTTCAAGTTCATTTTCTTGCTGGGCAATAGCCGGAAGGCGGACCAGAATTCCTTTGTAAGACGGCATGTGACTCGCTTATATCTCTGGATATCCCAAAGTAAACGTCAAAGAATGAACAGATATAAAAGAATATAGGTAACCGTGTAATCGCGTGGGTGCGCACGATTATATATATTGCAAAATGTTGGATACACATACATCTTGATTTAGATTGACAATGGAAAAATGTTTCGAATAATAAGTGCGTAATTGATCGGCACAATAAATACAGGGAAAAGGATAGATAGATAGATAGATATCCGTCATTTTGTTGATACAATGAGAAATGTAGGGGACGCGAAATAGGACGGATTCGCATAAGAGCAAGGGACAGATGCAAGATAAGAAACTCCGAAACCCCGCGCTTTAAATGTGATTTCTTCTGCCTATCCTTAGTTTCACATTGATTACATATTATTATTATTAATATTTTATTATTATTATTATTTCGTTTAATAAACTGTCACGTGTTAAAATAAAGGCAAAGGAGAATTTCTCGACCTGTAATGTTGAATTATTTTGTTTCTCTATTTTCTGTCAAAACGATATGAATTTGCTTTGGCCTTTCCCTTCTCTTTCATCATACAATCGTCCCTCCTTTCGTCCATTGTTCTTAAAAAGCATTTCAACTTTGCACTGGCGATTATTAATTTTTGAAAAATAAAAGAAGGATATTTATTTTTCACATTTCGGATTTGTAGACTAAAGTCGAAAGTTCACCAAGAAAAAACATCGAACGATATGCTGAATAAAATAATATACAGCTCATCTACCGTGTTTAATATGTTTCCATAGAGATACTAAATGTTGGAACACACGTTAGGATGATTAAGGCAAGGATCTCGCATCTCAATTTAATCTGCATTAATCCGTAAGTACACATACGATCTCTTTTCGTAACATAAATACTGGATTACTATCATTTATTTTTTCTTATATTATACATTTGAGAAAGATAATGTATTTAAATTAAATAATAACGCAAGAATTTTCCGTTAGAAATTATCATTGTTAAAATTTATTGTTATCGGAACATATGGATTATTGTTTTATGTATTCTCGCGTACTTATAAATTACGCAGCATCAGTTATATAGAAGAATAAAATGGTACAAGTTTTTATAACCGATTTTATTCTCAACCGTATTCTTAATCATAGTTTTTTTTTCAGCGCGCTTTTTTCACATTTTTATTAATGGGTGTAAATTTACTTTTTATTAAGCCATCAGAGTATCCCGTATCCGTTTTGTCAAAATATCTTGTACCGAATGAAAGACTAAAATAATATATATATATGTATGTATATACATATATATATATATATATATATATATATATATATAATAAGAAACATTTTTCTTTAATCTTTTTACCGCAAAAGACAGTAATAATTTAAGAGCTGAAAGAAGAATAAAACTTCGAACAAATTAAGTATATATGTATATATATACTTAATTTTTAGCGGAAAAAGATAATTAACATACGCGGATCGAAGTTATATTCTTCTTTCAGCTGTTTTTATAAGTTATTACTGTCTTTTGCGATAAAAAGATTAAAGAAAAATGTTTTCTTTCTCACTAACCATTGCCGCGCGAACTCTCCCTTCTACCGTGCGCCACTTTGTTCCCGTTGTTCGCCACTTGGATTATTTCATCCTTCGCTGACTTTATGTCGCAATCTCCTCTGTCTCTCGTTTCTTACGTTCGATTACGATAAATTTCGCGAGAGACACTCGAGCGCACTCGGTTACTAGCGCTCCGCGTGAGCACTTCGCGGACAAATGCCGTCCATTTCTATCCTTTCGTTGTATATACAAAAGTAAGGGAGATCGTGTGTCGCGACATTAAACGGTTAAAGAGAATGTTTCATCTATACTTATCCTCTCGCGTATCAGAGAATATTAGTTTCGGACGAGATGTGATAGAATTTTAGAAGAAGCGCTGTTTATAAAACCGCGAGTATAAACCGATTGACGAAGTTGTTCTTTGTGCGCGACTAGTTCCTCTGAATGACAACGATCTTTTGGGAGACGCGAAAATGAAAGGTAGTAGGATACACCCTTTTAGCAATACTTATAGCAAGCACGGAGGGAGGGGGCACACGAAGTCTTTCGATATGAAAAAAAAAAAAAAAAGGATGTCGATGAACGATCGCTTAACGCAAATAAATTTCGCATTTGAAGCAATAATTTACGGTCTGCGTCGATTATATCGTATATAAGTATAAAAACAGAGAAATCTCTCGACACGAATTCTCTCTTCAGGACAAAGACTTGCGAGTAGCGCGCGCGTGCGCGAGGACATTTGCATTTTAATATGATTTAATAAGATCGGATAAGATAGAGAGAAAGGATGACTGTATACCCCCCACGATTTTCTAACGTAAAATCGTATGAATCGTACTGTATGTATGTATATTCTTTTAACTGAATGTGTCTATACGATTTTCATAGCAATGAGATCCATCAGACTATTCTATCTTGAAGAAAAAGGCTTCGCGCAACCTCACTCTTTATATATCGTTCTCTCTTTCGGTAAAAAAAAAAATAGTTATTATTACTATATACTTCAAGTATACAAGTTGTAAATGAATGTTTCTACAACCAGCATACCTTGCGTAACCATTAGTCGTCGAGAGGAAAAGCGAGGAAATATATACGTGTGTATGTATGTGTATGCGTGCGCGCGTATAGATGCGTGTGTATTACATCTGTGTGTTAACGACGCGCTCGTAGAAGAAGAAAAAAAAAAAGAATGTCTGTAACGAAGAAAGAAACTGATAAGAAGAACATATGGGCGTGCGTATGTGAGAGCGTATATATACATATATGTTTGCGTGAGAGAAAGATAGAAAAAGAGAGTGCGAGAGAACGTATATAAGTGACACACATAAGGAAAAACAATATATTAATTATTGCGTGGTACGAACAGAACTGTGATATTTTATTGTATAACTCTGCGAAAGAGAGAGATGAGAGAGAAATATGAAGAGAGATCTCTAAAGGAGAATATACTATTACGTGAGAAAGAGAGAGAGAGAGAGTGAGAAAGAGAGAAAGAGAGAGAGAGAGAGAGAGAAAGAGAGCGGAGAGGGATATTATTGTATTTTACAAAAAAGTGCATCCTTAAACGCAATTAAATGCAATTGTGCGGGAACTGTACATACACCTGGTGTCTCTCCTTTTAAAGGTATAATAGGGTACCCTTGATTTTTCGAGTTTCAATTGCGTAAGTAATGCGTATATATATAAACGTACGAAAGAGACATTTTATTGTTCGATAAAAGGTAAGAAGGGGAAGCTCTGTCCAGTCGTTCTCGCGACTCTATGTGAGGATATGCTCGGTGTTCTCGGGCCGCGCGATCGGCCCATCGTCTGATCGTTTCCTGTTTGTAAAGATATATGTATAAAAAAAAAATATATATATATATATATACATACATGTATAAACTAAATGTGTCGTGAAAACGTATGCACGGAGCACTGCGACGACGTAACGAGTGATCGCAAACGGAGAAAGAGAAAGAGTAATAATTAGTGTAATAATTGTGTCTATAAAAAATTGCCGAAATAAGTCGAGCGATAAACCGATCATCTCCCCCCCTTTTTCCCTCCGGTGCTCTTTGTCCCACAGTTTCATCTCCCTCTTCCCATCTCTTCCGCTTATTCTTCTCCGTTTAATTGCAATTTGCAGCAAGTTATCCGGCAAGCGACGTGAGAAGTGTTTCCCGAAAATGTGAAAGCGACGAATATGGCGATTTGGGAAATCGCGTGAGCAAAAAAAGAAAGGAATGCAAGATGATGGACGCGACGGAAGTGAACTTTATACAGTTAAGTCGTCGAAAACCAAAACGACTACGTACGTCGCGAGTCTTTTATATACTTTGCAACAATTACATATTTTGAAATAGAAAATGGATCTCTTTATCAAAATTGTTAATTCTGCTGTCAATGCTTCGCATAAATTCGGCTGGTAATCACATTATTCAAATACTGCCGTCCGATCGTCGCGTCATATTTATCTAATCGATTCGGGATAAATAAATTTGTAACGTAAAATATACATACGAGACGAAAAGGGACGATTGCGTTCTAAATGCGCCTCGAATACATACGGTTTTTTTTTTATCCCCGCTGGACGCGCAGGTGTAATGCAATACTGATCAACATGCTTTCAATAAAAATTCCGAATGTTTTCAATTCCCAGATCGCAAAGGGCAAAAGAATGTAACTATCGATTTTCACTGTACCTTTCGCCTTTACGAACTGCGTTCTCTTTAGTCGCACTTTTTCTGTACTTAAAATAAAGCGCAGGATCGGATGTTTTAGAAAGAGAGATGAGGGGAGGAAAAAAAAATGGGAAAACGGAAAGTACAGAAAGGGTAAACTAAAAAGAATGGACCGACAAACTCGCAGCGACATTTTCGAGAATCGTTGCCGGGGGAACTTTAACCACGCTCCGACATAATTGAAAAGGCACATTACATGTAAGGGGGATGATTTTCTCCGTATACCGCGTCGCAGCCAGCTACACGTCTATCGTACTAGAATATAGCGGACTAAAAGTACACTCTGCACACGAGAGCGCGCTAAATCCACCGTTTAACTCTTTGTACGACGGGCGCGCGCAATTTCTAGGAAAAAAAAATACTGTGTGACTCAAAAAATTATTCGAACACCGATTGCTATCCTGTAATACGAGCGGAATGTTTATTCGAAAATATAACGATAATCATCGTCCGACAAAGAGTTAAGCGATCGTGTCGCTGCACGAACCGGAAGGAAGCAAATCGAGATTTCGGTGACCGAGATCTCTCAAGGGACGAGAACGGGACGAGTCCCGCGTTTTTCCGAATCTCACGTAGTTTTTACGTCTATAGGGTCCTTTTTAACGCGAGCACGATACGTATGTACAAACGATGGCGTGATGGAGCTCGTTGCTCTGTGTTTGTAGCGTGGAACTCGTATGTCGCTCGTATTCGAATCGATCTCGCATTAATTTGATTCTTTCTCTCTCTCGCGTGTGATTATTCTGTATCTCGAGACTAGATCAAGCACAATATTATTTTGAAATTGGTGTGTGGAGTAAAAAGAATATTTTAATTTTCTATCTTAATAAAAAAGCAAAAGGAATTCCCAAATCTAGAAATATTTAAAACTAACACGTGTAAATGTACTTAAAAGTGAAAAAGAAATTTAACGAGAGAGAAAAAATACGTATAATATATAATTAATTAAAAGGATATATAATTCAAGATATGTAATATCTTTGATCTCTCTCATAGATTTGGCATTGTGAGAAATCTTTCCAATGTTCTACGAATACAATAACATCCCCTTCCTATCTATTTCCAAGTCGCAAAACAGCATCGATTATTCTGATTTCGGAGTAATTAATTAATCGTGCAAACGATCGATGGCGAATATTTAGCTATTGCGACTCTGCTTTAATTCTCCGTACGAATAGAATCGAGAGAGAATAATTCGAAGGATAATACACATTATGGACATACGATTTTCGCGCTATGTCATCAACAAGAATTTGAAAATCGGAGGAACTCTCGCAAAGTTCGCGCGAGAAGAAGGAGCTGTCCGTTTTGTTCCGTTCGGAGCGCAAGAGAGATGGATTTTCTCATCGCAAATTTAGTATCAAAAAGCGATCACCTGATTCTAAGTTTTATATCGAGGCGATGTGCCGTATTAAAATCGAAATTGTAAATAAAGGCTCCGACTCGACATGTCACGATCAAAGTAATAATTTAGTGTTAAGTATGCGGTAGACATATACGAATCAAGGAGCACGACCAACGATTTTACGAGGAAAATTTACGAAGATGATTAAAAGAATGTTTAAAACTCTGTTTTGTAAATTATCGTTATCGATCTCTTACTTTTGTATCGCGTTGCGTACGAGATTCGCTCGTTGTTTTAATATTAAAGATGAGACAGCCCCCTCGTCCCTCGCAGAGTTTGTCCGGCACGTCTAGCTGTATAATCATCGTCGCGATGATCTCTCGCGTCGACCGACGTCCGATTTTCAAAGATTTTACGACAATTTCTCGAGTCTACGTCCCGCACACAGCTCTGTAAAGCAACACACCCGCCCCAAAACATCGAAAAACACACATACACACACACACACACTAATTGTTCGTCCTTTTTAACAAATATAACAGAACTTACGTCTTACCCGATGCGAGAGCGTGCGAGGCGGAATGTCATTGCAATGAATTTTTTTCGGGAGGGGAGAAGAGGAGAGCGACAATTTCTCTCCCTCCTTGTCTCTCGCGCGCGAAGGACAAGGATTATTGTCGCGTACCTGTAGCATTGCATTGGCGTGCCGTTTCGTTCGCGGTCTTTTGTAACCCTGTGCCACCTGATTTAATCGAGCGCGTGAATCACGAGATCGGCCACTTTACGGCTTGTAAACGAAATATATAAGCGTCGTTTTTAAGTTTCATTATAATCCCTCCCCTCGTTTATCTATGAATCGAGGACTCTCGATGTGCGTGAATAATCTCATCATTCTAAATAAAAAGAAACCTACCTATGTTTCAGCAAGAGAAAGTTACGAAGAATTTTTTAAATGAAAAATGCGATGGAGTTACACATTTTTTTTTTATCGAAAAATATAGGCATATTAGATTCATTTAACAAGTTTAATGATTCTAGGAACGTCCATTGTGTGAAGATATGACGGCGATTAAAATGTGACGCATGAAATCTTCAACTATACATATAGAGACATAAATGGAAATAAAAAGATAACGATACCCGTGTGTACAATCGTCAATCTCATATCGTCTTCTTGCCTGCATCCGCCGAAGATACGCTTCGTGATTCGTTCCTTTCCTCAACACGCGTGCACATTTTATTAAAAACGTTGATAATTATTGCGCGCACTCATTTACACTGACTAAATTTGAAAATAAAGAGAGTACTTTCTGATTTCGCCGTTAGAAGTGCACTTGTCCAATCGATCTGGTGCTGCCATCTCGCGTGAGAGATTGTTCGGCTGCATCGATACGGAAGATTCACGCGCATGCGCGAAGCTTGATATGTCATCGCGAACAGCTGATAGGAGCAGCTGTAGAAGACGGCGAGCGTGTGAAGGATCAATTGTACGCGTCGCTGTCAAAAAGAAATAAATCTCGCCGAGAATATAATTTTCTCCAAGTACACATGTATAAATAAATATCGTTTTAAAATTATCATGGCATTTCTGGAGGTTTGTTTGATTACTCGCTTGTAATCTATCTTGATTTATCGTTTCTTTCTCGACGTATCTTCGCGTCTATTGTTCCTTTTTTCAACGCCAGATATAACCTAAAGTTTTCTTACGCGTTATTGTCTTTTTAGTGGAGACGCTTTAATTTCTTTGACTTGAAAAAGGAGGTTGATGCAGGAAAAATCGCGGCCGCATTCGGAGTAAGATAACTTTTTTATATTCATATATTATTATATAAATTAGGTATATTTACCCTTCCACATCGTGGAAGAAAGAGGTTCTCTTATTCTAATTGATAATTTTTCATACAGGATGCGCAAGTCGCCGCAGCTACCAGTGGCAATGGCAATCTCGTATTCGGGGATAATACAGGCAGCGTACATTTAATAAACAGAGCGTATGAGATTATAACGTTTCGCGCTTACGAAATTACGCTGCTATTGGCGCAACAAGTTCAACATTCTACTTTTCTGTTCACTATTGGTGTAAGAGTGCCATGCTATAATCATTTCTTACAAAAAGTATCCCTTTGAGTGAATTTTATAACAGATTTAATCTAATTATTTGAATATAATGCATTAACAGGAGGACGAGGCCGGGTGCAACCCTACTATAAAGGTTTGGAATTTAGCAAAACCAGATAAGCAAGGTAATCCAACATGTGTTCGGATAAGCAGAGCCATACCTAGTTACCGAGCAGTCCCAGCGACAGCTCTATGTGTCCATACTAGTCTTACATTGATGGCTATTGGATTCGGAGATGGTTCTATTATGCTGTATAGGTAAATAAAATATATTCTTTTTTTCTTTTTTCTTTTTATTTCATTAGATAATTATTAATATCAAAATTCTATTTCCTCACAATATATATTTATTACTTTATTATATATTTTATTGTGATACAATATTATATAAATTATTTATATACAAAAACATTTCTTTT
This sequence comes from Lasius platythorax, assembly GCA_963971435.1. Lineage (NCBI taxonomy): Eukaryota > Metazoa > Arthropoda > Insecta > Hymenoptera > Formicidae > Lasius > Lasius platythorax. Next base: position 3,279,855 of record OZ020537.1, on the reverse strand, counting down.
TATTTCAAATTTCAAATTTTCAGAGGTGATCTGACTCGAGAGAGGAAGAATAAAATAAAAGTTCTGAAGGATGCCAATCTGTCTATTACTGGCCTGGCAATAAGAACGACCGGTAAACAGACGCATATGTTCGTCGCTACGCAGAACAGCGTATTTTTGTATAATATTACTGTTAAGGATAAAGAATTTAAATCAACTTTGGATACCATGGGCTGCGCGCGAAAATGCAGCGTGCTCGCTGAATCTATGCAGGAGAGTCACTTTATGATCGGACGTAATGATGTATGTCGCACATAATTTCTATGCTCGTATTTTCAATTATATACATAAATTAAAAAAAACTACTTAATCATAAAATTTTCAGGCTATTTATTGTTACACACCAGATGGTAGAGGTCCATGCTATGCAGTGGAAGGTCAAAAGATAATGCTAGAATGGTTCAGAACGTATTTAGTGATAGTAGCGAAAGAAGCGGCAAACGTTCCGAGAACAACGACTATATCCGCCAAACCCAAGTAATTGATACGAGCTCGTTTATTTTTCGTAGGTTTTTTACATTTATGTTATAATGCATATACATATTAAATTTCTATAGCACAATAGAACCAATACCACCTGGTGTCGATAAACATATTATTACTGTGCTCGATATCCAAAACAAGTTTATCGTATTCTCTGCGCCTATGGTGTCTGTCCAAGCAGTCCTGTCCGAGTGGGGTGGATTTTTTATACTTAGTGGCGACAACAAGTTGTATCATTTGGATGAGAAAGATCTGCAATCGAAATTAGCGTTGCTTTTTAAAAAGAATTTGTACGATGTTTCCATAAGGTATAACGAATCTTTAATTGCAATGAGATATATAAGTATTAAGACGACAACTTTTAATAATACAACATTGTATATATTTTGTTGCAGAATAGCTAAAAATCAACAATATGATGCAGAAGGTCTCATAGACATTTTTCGTCAATATGGAGATCATTTATATTCCAAGGGAGATCATAACGGCGCTATAGAACAATACATAAAGACTATTGGCAAATTGGAACCATCTTACGTGATAAGAAAATTCTTAGATTCCCAACATATTGATAATTTGACGACGTACTTGCAAGCTTTGCATAAAAATGGACAAGCAACCGAAGATCATACTACTTTGTTGTTAAATTGCTACACTAAACTTAATCATACCGATAAGTTGAAAGAATTTATTATGGTAAGTGCATATCTGTGTGCAAACTCAAATGTCTGCTAAAATATGTAACATGTTTACAAATATGTATGATATTTTATATATATTCATTACATTGTTATACATAATTTAGACAAAAGATCGCGAGGTTGATTTCGATGTGGAAATAGCGATTAAAGTTTGTCGCCAAGCATCACCGGAGGACGCTCTATTACTCGCGCAGAAACATGGTAAGCACGAGTGGTATCTTCGTATCCAAATCGAAGACAAACGTGAATACAAAAAGGCATTGGAATACATGGCAACTTTAGAATTCGAAGAGGTATTATTATATTTACACATGTATTACAATTATACATGTGTGTGTGTATATTTCTATAAAAGTAGATACACATCTATATTGAGAAACGATTCAAAAAATTTTTAGGCGGAAGCTAACATGAAGAAATATGGAAATATTTTAATAGAAAATGTGCCAAATGAATCTACACAGTTTTTAAAAACCTTATGCACAAATTATAAACCTTCCGACAAACCGCTTGTAGATCAGGTATGTGTACATACCTCACTTTCATATTCATCTATTGGTTTTAAGTAAGTTATTATGCGAGGAGAAATTAAAAGGTGGAAATGTATTCACTTCGTTACTTTCTTCCTGTAGGAAGCATTAAATGGCTATACAGAGCAGCGTGTTGATAAAGCCAATCCAGAAGATTTTATTCATCTATTTCTAAATAATTCTGAACGACTCGTAGAGTTCTTGGAGCATTTAGTTAAATCAGATACAAGGTTACAATATTTCATAAAAAAGACACAGATATTCTATGAAAAGAAATATTCTCTGTAGTTAACTCTGTCTTTTCTTATATTTCTTGTAGGTGGAGTACACTTGTTTACAATACATTAGTGGAACATTATTTACACGTTTGGTCGGCTTTAGATAATGATGTAGCTAAAATACAATATGAACAAAAAATTGTACGACTTCTGCAGAATTCCGAAGCTCACTATGATAAAGACCAAATATTAATACTTTGTCATCAGCATAATTTCAGGAAAGGATTGCTTTTCCTCTACGAAGAGAGCAAACTGTAAGTCACCGTCATATATTATTAGAGAAATTATATCACATATAGAAACATCAATATGGATATATCTTGATATCATTTTCAGATATCAAGAAATATTAAGGTTTCACTTACGCGAGGGAGACAGCGAACAAGTTCTCGCCACCTGCAAGAGATTTGGTCATCAGGATCCTAATTTGTGGGTACAAGCCTTGTGGAGCGTAGCTAAAAACAAGGACGCACCGACAAAACTCCTCGCGGATATATTAGCCTATATTGGTGAATATTCGCTAAATATATATTAGTTACATTTTTTTTTTCAATCACAAATGCATCGAAACTATTGTTACAGCTCAAGAAAGACTGTTGTCTCCTTTGATGGTTATTGATGCAATTTCCACATCACTGACCTGTACATTGGGAGATGTTAGAAGTTATTTATGCAGTGTATTACGAACGGAAAACGAACAGACTCAAGCTGATACGGAATTAACACAGAAATACAGAGCCGATACTCTTAAATTACGGGAACAAATAGAGGCAATAAAGAATAACACGATAATCTTTCAAGGATCGCGATGTAGCGCGTGTCATCATCAGCTAGAATTACCGTCTGTGCATTTCATGTGTCAACATTCATACCATCAACAGTAAGCTTCTCTAATTATTTTTATCATTTGTACACAAAATTGCTATCACGTAATTTGTTTCAATTTATCCTCTATTTTCTATTATAACAGTTGCTTTCAAAGCTTTTCGGAAAATGAAAACGAGTGTCCAGCGTGCTTGCCAAACAACAAGAAGTTACTGGATATTATAAGAGCGCAAGAGCAATCAAGAGACTTACACGAAACATTCCACAGTCTTCTCGATCGAGCGGAAGATCCATTTTCTTTAGTGGCCGATTATTTTGGTAGAGGTGTTTTTAAAAAATTAACAGTAATTACCGATACAGACAAATCGTTACCTACACCGACTAAGTTGGAGGAACCCAAGTTGAATTATGGCCCGGGCGCGGAAGCGAGACTCAGATTAAATGAAGGAAAGAGTTCTATCTCAGGTTTATATCTACGATTTAATTACGTTTTTCGAAGTAAATTATATAATGATAATTATATAATCGATATGCTTCTTCCAGTGGGAAAAACAGAATCTCGACGAGCCGGATACGATGTTCCCACGTTAATAACGGAAGAGCGTTATCGAAGTTTTGCAAAGCCGGACGTGTATTCCTCGTCATTGGAGGCGAATATATCCGGAACAGGAAGCGGTTTATCGACACCACGAGGTAATTCCGCTAAAGCTTCGCCGGTGCCGATCAGAGAAGCTCGTATTTTGAATAGTACAACACCAAAGTCATCGCCGATCGAGAAGTCCTTTGTTCCACCAAAAAACCCTATTGTGCCATCAAATCCATTCGAGACTGATGATTATGACGAATCTAAAAATCCCTTCGCCGACGACGACGATGACGATACAAATAATCCTTTTAAAGATAACGATGATAATGATAATGATGCGGCTGACAATGACGATGACCATTACAATAGAAATCTGAATCCATTTGGTAGGTAAACCATGAATGCAGATATATATGTATACTGATGAATGGACGCATAAAAGCAAAGAGAAAATATTATCAAATGCATGCTTCAACGACAAGCATTACGCAATGAACTTTCAAATCTAATACACTATGTGTAAACTTGTATAGTATATACTTCTATTTTATATGCTGTATAAATCTCATTTAGCATTAATATTATATTTCCTTCACTTTCACAAGTTTAAAACTTTATATGCTGTGCAGATCTTATCTATCTATAATATTTAATATTTATCTAAGAACTAGCAAAGAGGAAATATTTAAAATACTATGCTTTCTGTATCTTTGCATGAGAGATAGTGATTAAATTCTGCCAATTTTAAAATGCTGAAACTTGAAACAAAAAAATTACAAAATAAAAATTAATTAATCAACAAGATAAGAATACATCAATTCTTGTTTATGATGATATAAAAGAGAATCAAATAAAAGTTTTAAGAGATTAAAAATTGGTTGATTGGCTGATGAAAATTAATATTATTCCACTGTGCTAATGTTCATGTTTAATTAGTTTTGTTACCTCGCAATTATAATTATTAAAAATAAAAATGATAAGCTTTAAAACTAAAGTGAAATTAAATCCAAGCATGGCACAGATTATTATAATAATGATGCTTTTGTGTGCTGCATCTATTTACTTAAATAGAACACACATAAAAGTATCTAAAGAGGGACACAGATTATAAAATATTGTACAATTATAATATATTAAGAATAAAAAGGAGAAATAAAAAAAATATATAAATCTGTATTTATATATGTTTATTAATTTTTAAATTTTGCATTATCCATTTATAGTCAATTTATTTATTAGGTGCGGAATCTCTAAAGAGTATAAAGCATGCAAATACCTTTTATTATAATATCTGATTTCTCCAAAGAGAAACTTGCACAATTTCTCTATTTGAAAATTAATGCAGTCGTCCGTAAGATCATACTTGATGTATCCATTTATTGTAGTTTTTTTATACAGATATCTTTTTATTCGTGATATTTTCTCTGGAAATGCCGATTGAATTTTATTCGGGAATCCTTTCGTGAATTATAAATTGCATAAATTGAGCTTATTGAGAATTCGCGCGTTTATTGTGCCACCATCGCTATAATCATTTTCATCAAGGGGTTGTTCAGTGGATAAAGTAAGCCTCCTAATAATCAGTAGATCTTGGCACCCCGCTCGAGATATAAAGATGGATACATTTAAATGGAATTAATATCCCTCCGTGAAAAAACAAACCCGCTATTATACGAGGATGAAAGAAAATGTGGTATATTGCGTCCCGAAAGGAGAGAAATCCACGAATGAAAACCTTTACCCTGTTCATCCCTCATTTTTGTCGCGGTGGTAGCACTGATATAGCGAGCTGACGTCATTGTTGAGTTCCGAAATTGAAATCAATAAGCGATGTGCAATGTTGTGTGTACATCACGGACGGTGGGAAATGGCGATTATGTCAAAACATCGTGTTAGATCTCATTGCGCTTGATCGCGGAATCGACGCGGATATTCGTTAGCAAAAATGGCTCGCAACAGCAAGAAGAAACTCGCGATATTCGCGGGTACATCGAAGTGTCTAATTTACGTAAGTAGCCTCGTCCTTTACGAGCAGATAATGCTCATTTTTTCTTCCAGCTTCTTCTTTTTACGATTCTCCTAAAAAATTATATATCAGATTTAGAAATTATTAATTTATATCCTACGGATATATATATATGATTTTTATATTTAATAATTTTCTTAGAGCTCTTTACTTAATTGCACACATTAAATTTTCTTACTTTTTCATAAAGTCCAAACAATGGAGTTATCCATAAGCTTTTAAATGTCATTATTATTCAAAAGGCTCATTATTGTGGGATTTTATGATTATATTAAGTTATATTAAAAAATATTCAATTGTGGATTTTAAGTGGAAAATATTGCTCCTTTTTTTCTTTATGAAGCTTTGTTAAGGATAATGCAAATTTTTTTTTTTTTTTTTTTTTTTTTAGGCAGAAGCAAAGTACTGTGCCTCTGAAATGCCTGGAGAAATAAAATACTATGAGTAAGTTGCATTTTCTGACACTTAGAAAATTTTTTACTACATTTAATTTACGTATTAGCTTTACAAAAATTATTTATATCATTTATATGTATATTATTTTTTTGCCAATTGTGTAACACATCTTGCAGATGTTCAAGAACAGAATATTGTTGCGCTTTTGGTTGTTGTGTGTCACCTGGACTCCATTTTCATCATTTATGGTATTATTGGTAAGTAGAATCTTTAACAATAATCCTTTTCTGCTCCAATAATAGTTACCACAATATTTTGTACAATTTGCATCTTATATAATATAAAAAATAAAAATGTTTCAGGATCCTGGTTATAATCATGTTCCTTGTGTGTTCCGGTGGTGGCTGGTGGTATCGATACTGGTTGCAGGGCAGATATAGAGCAGCAGCTTCAGCTATTCCAACTCGATCTTCCAATACCAGATCTCAACATTCTCTTCGTAATGCATCTTGCCAAGCGCAGCAAGCTCGTATTACATACAATTCAGCCAGAAATACCGTCCTATTGCATCGTATGTGGAAAGGTTCGTATCCTCTTTTTTTATGTTATGAACAAAGCACATAAAATGCACATATATTTATATAAATTTTTATAATAGGTCCTCAAAGAAATACAGCAGCGCCAACGTATAACGGTAATGCAACCACTTCAACGCACTATCAGAATATGAATGTAGTGTTGAATGATACCAGTTGCCCTTACTATCAATTATACGGTCCACCACCTAGTTATGAGACAGTGATAGCACAAACACGCGGCAAAATCTCCAATCCGGCGTCACCGGAATCTTCGGCGCGACTGAATCTACAAACGGCGAACGTGATACCAAATCCGAGTGTATCGCAGTGTTTCTTCTATACTTGCAATTCTCCAGCCAGATTGGTGGACGGCAACTCGAATCAAAGTGATAACGCGACTTCCCGCCAGCTCGACAATCACGAGAGTGTTCCGTTCGCGCATTTCTCGCAATATTGCGTAGCGAATGGCGCTATCAGTCAAAACATGTGCGTTCCTTTGGAGTATCCAGAGGAATCAATCACTTCTGGAGGAAGCAATTTTAGTCACAGTTACCAGAGTAGCCCACAACGGCTGCCAGGATATCCAACGGACAGATCGTCCGATGCTTCGGATGCGGAAAACACAACTCATGGTTACGAAGTTCAGAATGCAGAGGGATGTGCAATGCTTAATATTGATACTGCAATTGGCGGCTACAGAGAACACAGTCCATGGCATGGAAATGATCAATCTGTATTGAAAGTCCACGGTAAGATTACCGTGCAGGATGAAAACCGAGCGTCTCAGCAAAGATGTGCGACAATCACGGAGATGCGTATTCCCTCGCCTAAATCAGAGGAGAGCGAAAGCGAGAACGAGCTGAAGCGTATATGTCCCGTGATTACTGCGCAAAGAAACTTCCCGAGACAACGTACGGATTACGGCGGTTCCCTGCGATTACCGCGCAGTCACACCGGAGATGTCATTTATCAAGGCGACAGCTTCCAAAGAATTTCCTTAAAAGATTCGTCGAGCTCTCAACGGAGCGCTTTTAATTCCAGTCAAATGGCAACTTCCGAGAACACACTTCGTAACGCGAATTCTCCGGGACAAGCGTTAGAGGCTGTTGCGAGTTCTTCTCAATCAAATCCATCCAATAATGTGATATTAGAATCTTTTATTTTTGAAAATGCGCAATTGCCTCCGAGTGAAAATGTCGAAGAGGCGCGTGGTCTTCGTACAATGAATCGGAGTACAAACTTTGATCTTGAAAGTAAACACAAATTAAACAGATCGAAGTCGCTAGACTGAATATAAATTGAAATCCTTATCATTGTATTACGCGATGCTTATATTCTTGTATGTCTCTGTTATTCGCGCGTAACTTGTATAGCAATACAAACATAATCGTTTGTTATCAAGAATCACATTAGAATAATCCTCACCTGTTTCCGAATATCGCGATAAAAAAGGATTCTATTTTATTAAAAATAATGCGATATCATCTTCTTTAACACACATATATATTTAATGATATATTTAATTCAGCGATATTCCATATTTACCGACTTCATATTATTGTTTCGCGTTACTTCATTGCATCTTTAATTATCGAATCTGATGATTGAATCTCATGAAATGTATACATATATCATCCATTATCCTCTCGCGCAGAATTAGCGAATATAATATTAGACGTTAGACTTAAATTGCACTTTCGCAGTATTTTTTGCAAACAATATCGCAATTCCGAAGCTAAACTATTTTTTGATTACCTATTGATATTAAATATTATCTAAGTGTGATAGGTGATAGTATGTTCTTGCATACGCCGACAAAAAAAAGCATCTTATTTCATTCTGATATCTGCGACACATACTGCCATGAGAAGATCTTTTTCAACATTATGTATTAGACACTGATCTATAATTTTTATTCTTGCACTATACTTAACGTAATTTAAGATTTTCGAAACGGTTAAAACGATGTTTCAGGAACGTTGTATTTTCACAGCCAGCGGCCCAATTTAATCCACTTACGCACAAAAAAGAATATCAATCATTGTGTTTCATTTCTCTATATCGACGTAACGATATATAAGCAAATAATTATCGCACATTTTTTTAAACGGATGGAAACGCACTTATGAACAAAGTCTTTACAGAAGAGACCAAGGTCTTAAAAAAAAAAGAAAAAAAACAAGATTTATTTTTTAAATATTATAATATAAATTTCGACGTATTTTCTAACGATAACATTGATATCGAACTTGATAATGCCGAAATAGTCTCATTCTTCGAGCTGTATTTCAAGCCAATCTTCTATATAAGCCTCCATCACACATATGTGCACATTAATATTATCTTGATATTAAAAAAGTGCGTAAAGTTAATTATTACACATTGCACACGTATTTAAGGGTAAGATATAGTTATCCGAAACAATTATATAGTTTGTTCACTATCAAAGCAGGAATATACTGCTGTAATAAAAATGCGACCGCATAAAAATATAAAAAGCTGAAAGCGGAAGTCGTTCAAAATTGAACATTAGAAAAGTACGAACGTGAGAAAATATATACGGCGAAAACAATTTATTATTTAATTCTACTTAATAACGCGATCGTGTTTGTAAACGTAACGTGTTTATAACTAAGTAAGTGTTTAAAATTTTCGCTCTCCTATTTTTCTGCACATATATTGTGCAAGAAGAAAGACTGTCCTCGTGCTGTGACATGAACGACATTTTATTTACAACACTTTTATCAATCGTGGCAATATTAATTGCAATGGTCGAATTATATCGGTTAGATAAATTGGATTATAAGTCATCGGTTTATACGCGCTACACTTCTTCGATTATCTTTTGATACAATACACATACAATACACAATTAGCATTTTTTTAAGGTCGCAGAATACTACGTCGAAAATGCGCTAATCCTTCAATTTAGATTCTTGAATTATAATAGCGGTCCAAGAAACGCGTACGTGCCAATAGCGACAAGTCCGTTAGATAAGCAAGAGTATTGGATAAGCGAGACGCAGTCTCGTAGCCAAGGAGGTCTTGCTTTAAAATGCAAAACAAAATAAAAGATATATATATATATATACACAATTATTTTTTGTAACCGATCCTAATTAATAAATGGGGGCTGTTTAATGAGTCCGCGTGATTATACCATAAGCTTGTACTATTGTATATCGTGTGTGTGTATACACTCACACACACATATGTAAATATATATATGTGTGTGTGTGTGTGTATGTCTGTATGTATGTATATGTATACACGATAGATTACGAGTATATAAGAATTTCTAGTCAGAAGCCACTATATTTTGTGTGCGTGCGTAGTCTGCGCGTCATATCGTATAGCTTTAATAAGCTCTAGTTTGAACGATCTTCTCACCATAATGTGCAATCATATGTATTCGCGCGGAATCAATGATATTGTGTAAGATGCTATACTAATGTGAAAGCATGTCTGTCCGAAATAAAGACACGAAATATTTATTCACGTATAAATCTAAGATAACTTCTAGTCTACTTATAAAGTCCTTTAAAGCAATAGAATATATCTTGCATTTTTTAAGCATACATAAATATGAAACGAGAGAATATATAAAAGATAATTGTGCTAGAAAAATGAATTTATTTCAAATTTTTTAAAAAATTTATCATTAAAATTTAATGCAATAGAAATATAAGTTTCCAATTTTTTCAAAATGAAAGAGTAATTTAAAAATTGTTTAAAAAAATTCCTTTTTATTCATTTCTATAGTTTCATCTGCAATTTATTATTTTCTTAAAAAATAAAAAAATAATAATAATTAAAAGTTTTAAAAAGATGCATCAAAATTTCTTCAGAATTAATATAGGTATCTGAAGTAAATTTCTTTTTATTTAACATTCGGTATTTATTTAGTAACAAGTAATGCTAGCATATCGATTGTGAGTAATATTAATAATGTTAATATATCAAAAGTGGAAGTAGTAAATATATTCAAAAAAATTAAAGTATTCGAAAATTAGAAATATTTTTTTTTAAGATGAATATCTACCAACTTCTTTTTTATCTGTTTATTTTATCTTTTCCAAGAGATGTTATTTGGACATGCGTCGATTTGAATGTCTAATCGTCCAATTATTCGTATTAATCCATTTTTTTACAATCTTCAAACTCTTCGCCGAATCGCTGACTAATGAACGATGGAATAGTATCAGTATCGCAATGATAAGGCAGTACTTGTCGCGAAGCAACGATAAGAGATGGCAGGTGCAACTAGACGGGTGAGAAATCAATATAAACGGGATTCGCGAGGGGTGGCGGGAGAAACGGGCGTACGCGAAGGGCGGTGAAGCATCCCCCATGAGAGAGAGAAAGAGGCGGCCGCCGCCGAAAGAGCCGATTGCAGCATATTTTAGCGGCCGCGTTGACGGGAAACGACAAAAAAAAAATGTCATAGTCGCGGTGTCAGTCGGAAATACCCAAGAGTGTAAAAAAAACCTCCGTCTTCTCTCCCCGCCCGTCTCGATCTCTTTCGTCAATAGTCCCTGTCCACTCCGCCTTGTCCGTCGACCCTCAATCGTTGCCCCCCGACCCGTGTGTGTGTGTGCATGTGTGTGTGTGTATGTGTGTGTATTCCACCCTCAATGGTGAATCAATAATTAAGGTGACAGTGCAGTGGTTGCGCGATCGTGTGCCGGGTCAAGATGTCGGTGAAGGTGAGTCCTTCGGACACGCATCCGCAAATGCGACGCGAGCGTGTGCAATAAGCAATCCCGCTTTCCCGATTCCGGCTGGCGAAATGATTCTGAGTTGAGCCGAAGCCGAATGTGAAAACGTCCCTGTATGTACGTTCTGCTCGGAAAGCTCTCTTGTTATGTAATGACGTTTATGATTTCGAAAAATATGCTTTGACGTATCGCGATATCGAGAGACATAGTGACGATTGAGTAGCTTAGCGAAGAGTGCATCATCTTCTTTGTGTATGGCATGTAATTACGCTTTACTTCATTGATAAGCGTTAATGACCGTAGGTCATGGCTTGTTGCAAACGCACACACACACGTGTGTGTGAGTGTGTGTGTGTGTTTGTAAATTAAAACGCAGTATTTACGTACGTAAATATACTCTGTTGCGATTACGATATCTCTATTTGACGCGACCTTGTTTTCAACTTTTGATTGACACTCGCGCCTAAATATATGCAACCTCGTGTGTGATGCATTGCAATGATTTAACAATAAGTTTCTCCAATAGAATTTTATCAAAAAAGTTTCGAAATAAGATTTGTACAATTGAAAAAAATCAAGTCTTCGTGAAAATCGACATAACGTAATTTTTTATGTATATATCCCGAAGAAGAGAGAAAAATCTCTTATGACAAAATTTTAAAAATTTCTCAATAAGGTCGCGCGCTTGTGCGCGCTACTGATTTATATTGTATATTCCAAAACGTCATCAGTTTTTCCTTCTCTTTATGCGACGTTCCAATTTACCAGAACATTGACATTTTTTTTCTTTTTGTTTCACGTGTATGCGACGCGAAACCTGGTGCGTTTTAGTTCCCGCGTAATATTCTGTATTGTGTCTGTATCGTAGCCAGCTGCGAATTGTTGATCTCGTTACGGTATAAATGTCTGCGCGGAGTCGGCTGTCGCGTCAAGCCGCGAAATTTTTTAATGGCAATAACAGCGTCACAAGTGTCCGCTTCCTGTTAAAGCGAACACTCCGCCGAAGACGATGATATAGCGAGGGGCGCGTACATGGACACGCGTGCGCGCGGCGCGTGCGTGTTCGGGGCGCGCGCGCTTTTCGGCGCGTCGCGCGCGCACGCCGGTGCAGCGCGTGCAAGTCAATTGCAGTTTGCGTGTCGCCACGGCGTGTCGGTACACGCTTTGCGTGTTTCGACATTTTTCTGCGCGGAAATCCGCGTGAACAGAACAAGGGTAAACGCATAATTAAAAGTGCTCGCATAAAAGAAATATCTACACTGTTACTCGACTCGAGAAGTCTCGAAAATGACGGTGGCTTAATTCTCTTTTTTTTTTCGGACGTTTATTAATTAAAAACATTAATTCTATAATAGAAAATCCGATAATTATAACTTTACATGATAATTTGCAATGTGAACTACATGTGAAGTTACAATACATGATGTCAACACTAACACTTTTTTTATTTCTGGAGTTGTGGAGTGATATAGTGGAATCAATCTTTTTTTTTTCTTTTTTTTTAGCGAAAACTTGCGAGCCAATCTTTCTACGACTTTTTACCATTTAAATATTTAACTAATAATAATTAAACAAAAATTAAAATTTTGTTATAGTCAAATTCAGACTGTGCTGAAATCTCTGCTGAATACAACTTTAATATTAAATAAATCGCGCACATGCAGATTTATACGAATATAACATAATTAATTTTCGAATTTTAGAAAACCACGTTTCAGATAGACAATTAAAAAAATGTGAAAAATATTATCACGTATTTTTTAAATACACGTTTTTAAAATGTTGAATAGAAGAATCTTGAACAGAAATAAAACAAATCAATGATTTATAAATATTATTTTAAATACGTACTAAAAGTGAATCTTATAAATTGGGCACTTATTACACACACGTACATACACATATACATTTGAAACTCTTTGATTTTATTATCCTTTTTAAATTCAACGCAGATATATTTTAAGTCAGAAACATTTATACATATATAAAATATGAACTCTCTGGTGAACTCTTTTTTTTATGCATTCTGCATATAAAAGAAGTGACGGAACATTTTCCTTTGTAAGATTCAAATGATAAATACTATATACGATATGTACATAATCCTAGAATGGAGCCAAAAAAGAGAGAAAACTAATGTGACGTTAGCGATCGAAATACATGTAATGTATTTGTAAATCTGTCATCTGCATTCGCTTACGATGACGTAAATGTTATCAGCGAATCTCATCTGAAACAGAGGCGGCACGTCAACAGGCATACTAGACTGACAAGAACTGAGGCTTGCATTCACGTCAAACGCGATAGTGTATATGTTTGTCCAATTCATGCTATAACAGTAAATTTTTTCCTCATAAAATATTGAATAATTTGTATTCGTCTGATAAGTGTTAAGTTTAAAGTGCGACGCGAGAGTTTTCGATAATAAACGGTCTGCGACAGCCTGTCTCTGATACCGCTTGAACGCGCCTTTAAAACGTTCTGTAGAGTCGAGAACGACGTATTTTTAGCACAGTCTAAAATCGTAGCGTTGCTACGAAGTTCGCGAGTGAGTTTTGCATCTTCGACGAAAGTCACTACCAGGGACCTTCGTCTCCGCGAAGTGCGCGCGTTGAAGATCGTTACCGAGGAGAGATATTTCGACATCTCTCGTTACAGATATTCGCAATTCAATATTCATTTCAACTTTTAAGCTAATTTAAAGCTTTTTAGTTTCCTTAAAAATCTGATCTCCCTTGACGCTCGAACAACAAGTAGCTCAAATACGATTGGGTAAATGAAGCAACAAGATTTTGTGTTAAAATTTACGCGCCAGCATATATATTTATATATACTTATGGTGAAATAATTTGGAATTGAATAATTAGGAATGGCAGCTTGTTATCATTCCGGCGGATTTAATTTAATTCCATGTTTTCGTTCCATGAATTTCATTTCATGAATTTCATTTCCCCGTCATCGCAGCGTTACGCTATATGAATATCATTTTATGCACGAGTGTTGATACTGGGTTTCAATTGTTTGAATTAAGATCATTGTGTCTATTGATTTCCACACGGCAAACTGTGTCACAAAAACAAAATATAAAATGCGTCTCTTCCGCGGCAATTGTGTCCTCTACAAAAATCTTTCGCGATGAATTCTACTGTGGTCGATATTCTTAGCTTAGAATAAATTAAAAAGAAGAATAGGAAGAGAAAAAAAAAGAATAAAGCAGAACAGAAAAAATAAAAAAAAGATTAAAAAATACCTTAAATAATATGAAGATTATACGAATAAAATAATTAATATATTTTAGAACGATGTAATCGTGACTTAATGAAAATTATAATTAAAAAAAAGATAACGAGAGAATGATTTTTCTTGAGAGAAAATTAATTCCGGCAAAAAAACATGTCACAAAAAATATCGTAAAACATTTTTAATATTTAGTAAAATAATTGCAATATTTAAAAAAATTTAATACATATATTTAATATTTAAAATTTTTTAAATAATAATTTAAACACTCGGGCTCTAATGATTATGTAAAATGTCTGTACGTGGTCTGTTGCGTTTAATCACGCGCAAAAATAAAGTTGTGCATATTTTGTTGTAGTAAAGAGTTGTAAATATATGTATACTGCGGGTTCTGCAGAGTTATATTGCATTTCGTTATAAAATTTATTTTATAAAATAGAGAATTGCTTTTTTCATCTGAGATAGTTTCTTACAATTTGTCATAAATATATATAAATCTTGAATAGTACATATCTTTTAATTATTTATGAATAATGAGTCGCTATTCAATTATTTTTGGAGTACGAAGCGAAGTTATATACCACCGCATACACTAGCATAAATTTACGACTAACTAATGCCTTATCTTAAATATACGCGAGACGCACCTTACTTTATCTTTGTTTGCAGGATGCGCAATCGCTATAGCAAGGAAAATATTGGATTTTTTCGAAATCCGATTGCTACTTACTATATAATCCCGACAACTGTAAATTAAATCTTTTAAGACTCTTGGTCAATCACTAATTTATTTATTTACATATACTGTAAGAAAAGTGTTGCATAATTCCTCGTTTTTGACGTCATAATGTCAATATAGTAAAAAAACAGAAGTCTTAACGTAAGTGATAAAGATCAGACGCTTTGTTTATTATCATAAATCAACGCAATATGAATCGATATTCATATTGCGTTGATTTATGATAATAAACAAGGCGTCTAATCTTTATGACTTACGTTAAGACTTCTGTTTTTTTACTATATTGACATTATGACGTCAAAAACGAGGAATTATGCATAAACGATTAGGTCAGAGATTTAAAGCAATATTTAAATCTCTGGCCTAATCGTTTATACTTTTAATGTACAAATTTATTTTTATATGTCTCTCCTCAGATGACGAGATATAAACAGGCCGAATTCGAGGATGAAGACAGTAGCAGCATCGGCTCCGTCGCTCTAAATAGCGAAGGCATCAGTACATCCGCTACACATATAAGATATCATACGGTAAGTATCCGATCAATCAAACATTTTACAAAAGTCATCGTTACACGATTATAATTTCAAATCAATGATTCAAAGTCAATCATTATCTTAACAAACAATCATGATCTTAGCAATCAATATGACTTTGTTGTTTCAGGGTACAACGATGTGGAAGGCGAGAAGTACTTTGGAGAGATGCCTTCTCATAATTTGCGCTGTTTTATTATTGACGATCCTAGTACTTGCCATTGTGATCAGCAGCAAAAACGGTTGGGATGAAGCACAGATTCTTCATGTCACTTCTCATGGAGAAGGTGAAGAAATAATCACTCTGAATTATTAACATAATCAACAGTATCTGAATAAGATAAACCAAGCTTAGCGATGTGTTATTCATTTAAAAAAAAAAATACATTTTATATCCATGATAAAAACAAAAGAGAGGAGCAAATTTAATTAACTAAAGTTAACTCTAAACTAAGCCGGTAGTGGGACAACTGGTTTTAATCTCTCTATAGTATTACATTACCAATTTTTTTAATCGCTCTTGAACATTTGTCTCATACGCTTCTCGCAGTTCCATTTATAGCGTGAAACAGATAAAAATAATCGATTAACGCTAATCAATGTCAGTACAATCAGTTCTAACTCTACAAATTGTTGCAGATGGCACACATTGCCTCACAGAACACTGTGTAACGGTGGCAGCGTCCATAATTAATAGTATAGATTATTCCGTCGATCCTTGTGACGATTTCTACGAATATGCTTGCGGCGGTTGGAGGAAGAAAAATCCAATTCCGGATGGGAAAAGTGTCTGGGGCACGTTCGGCAAGCTGGACCAGGATAATCAACTGGTCGTCAAGAATGTTCTCGGTAACCATTTGTAATCGCGCATAATTAAATACGGATGATCCTTAACGCGTATATACATGTACGTTTTAAGTCGTATGTCCCGCGCGCAGAAAAACCGTTCAGCGAGATGAAGTCGAAGGCTGAGAGGAAAGCGAAGTATTATTATCTGTCCTGCATGGACGCGAATGAGACCATCGAGACACTCGGAGCTAAGCCGATGCTGGAACTTTTGGAAAATATCGGCGGATGGAACGTCTCCGGCAAATTCAATATAAGCTCGTGGTCCCTGCAAAACAGCATGCATGTCCTGCAAAACGTTTACAATATGGGCGGTCTGTTCTCCTGGGCCGTGAACGAGGACGATCGAAACAGTACTAGACACATAATCCAGGTAAGCAGATTATAACAGAGAGGGAGATATTAGACTGAGCAGATTAGATTGAAAGAGAAATCTGAATAGCGCGCGTGTTATCCGTCGTGCCTTTTTATCTTTGACATTAGGTTGATTATTATCATGCTTCTCGTGCACAAAGCTTAATTTAATTAGAACGATAGTACTAATTACAATTTTTGTAATTGTTTTTATTGTTGTAGTAATGACGCATAATTAGAGTTGGGCGGTGAATTTAATTAATGTTAAAACTCCCGGAAAAAAATATTGTAATTAAAAATTAAAAGTATCATATGTACGTTGTGAGAATGCTTCCTCTTAAAGAAGATTATTCGATTCTCCATCAAAACTTATCGTTATTGTATTTCGTCTTATTTTTTAACGAGTCAATATATTTGTATAGTATATCGTACAAAGAATATTTTATAAAATTTTTAATTTTCTTATACACGTATAAAATAAAATATGTCGTTTAAGGAAAATAATCAGTGGCAGAGCAATTTCTTTGCAATTGATGAATTAGAAGAAGAATCTTTCACTGTCTTCGCTTGATGACAGTTATAACGTAACACTAGCTGATATTAAATCGAGACTGATTTTTACCTTCAAGATCGATCAAGGAGGCTTAACGCTACCCACTGCAGACAATTATCTCAATGTAACCGAGCATGGCAAGGTCCTGGCTGCCTACTTGGACTACATGACAAAGGTACGCAAGGGCGGCACGTAATCGCGCGCACGGTTTATCGCCGCACGATACGCTGCGTCGCATCGGGCGAATCGAGTACAGGTACTCGTGCACGTTTTCAGATCGGCGTGCTCTTAGGTGGCGAGGAGAACTCCACGAAGAAACAGATGCAGGCAATAATCGATTTCGAGACGAGGCTCGCGAAGATCACTATACCGCCCGAGGAACGCAGGGACGAGGAGAAGCTCTACAATCTGATGTCATTGAACGAATTGCAACGTAAAGCACCCTTCGTACGTTTATTGTCTCCTATTCGATCGAGAATGTTTCCAGAATATTCGCGTTCCAATTATTCGCGGATGCGACCAATAATTGCAATCAGTTTTGTTGCGACATTCCTCTCGATCATCTATTATGATATACCTTCCTCTCTACGATATCACGATAGTATCCTGGATGAGATACTGTCATATCCTGTATCATATCCTGCATGTGTGAATATCCGCTGCCCTCTATTATACAATCGTATCCTGTACATGATATCCTCTCAATAAACATTTGTGCGTTAAGAATATTTTAAACATTTTTTTTTTTTTTAATTAGAATGATTATTTTTTCGAGTACGAAGTATCGACGAAATTACGATAGTTTACGCAGTTCTTATGTGTTTAGATGTCGTGGGTGGATTACTTTCAAAACGCTACGCGTCTCGTGAATAAGAAGATCAACAGTAAAGCGATGGTCGTAAATTTTGCACCGGAATATTTCGTGCAACTGACGAAACTCGTGCACGAGTACAACAGCACGTCCGATGGAAAGATGTACGTATATGTACGTGTGAGATGCATCGAGGTGGCGAACTTACGCAGATGTTAGAAAAATTAAAAAATAATTTTTTTTAAATCAATTAATTAAATGGACTTTATTTAACAAACACTTAATTTTAGATATTTAATAATATATCTAAAAGAGATTGTTTCTTTCATAAATAATTGTATCTCTAATTTTTGTTGACGGGCACGAAATTTGTTTTAAAAAAATGATATTTAACATCGATGAAGAAGTGCGCGATCTTTGATGAATATCACGCCGTGTATTCATAAATCCTTTTCGATTCCGTCGAAAAAAAAAGCATCAGTCTTTTCCTGTACCGTTTTTCTTTCCGCAGAATACTGAATAACTATCTGGTTTGGCAGACCGTGAGGTCCTTGACGGCGTGCCTGTCAAAGCCGTTTCGCGAAGCTTACAAGGGCTTGCGAAAAGCTTTGCTCGGCTCGGAAGGTCACGAGGAACAGTGGCGTTACTGCGTTAGCGATGTTAATAACGCCATGGGTTTCGCTATTGGCGCAATGTTCGTCAGAGAGGTTTTCCACGGCAAGAGTAAACCCATGGTTAGTTTGCACATCAGTGTGTCAATCTTGGAGAAAATATACA
This sequence comes from Lasius platythorax, assembly GCA_963971435.1. Classification (NCBI taxonomy): domain Eukaryota; kingdom Metazoa; phylum Arthropoda; class Insecta; order Hymenoptera; family Formicidae; genus Lasius; species Lasius platythorax. Next base: position 3,260,839 of record OZ020537.1, on the reverse strand, counting down.
ACTTACTTACAACAATTATATTTCTTGAGCGACTTTTCATCGTACAAAAGTCAAAATGGAAAATAACATTTTGTCGTTTCAAGGCAGGACCTATTATGTCCTGGAAATTTTCAGGAACAGAGTTAATCTTTCAAATACCATTCAACTATATGTGAATTCAATACTGATTTTCAGATATTGAAGCTATCATTTAAACAATTCAAGACCAAAGATGCGTCTTCTGATTTATAGAATAATATTTCGACTTTGATCGTTGCTTTTAGGCGGAAGAAATGATCAATCAAGTTCGCAAGGCGTTCACGAAAAATCTGAAGAATCTAGATTGGATGGACACGGAGACGAGAAAGGCCGCAGAGGAGAAGGCGAATGCTATCACCGACATGATCGGCTTCCCGGACTTCATTCTACAACCCAGCGAGCTCGACGAACGTTACAGAGATCTGGCGATCAAACAGAACGAATATTTCCAAAACAATTTGCGCGTGAATAAGTACAATTTGCGTAAGAATCTCGAGAAGCTCGATCAAGTGGTGAATAAGACCACTTGGATAATGACGCCGCCGACCGTGAACGCTTATTATACGCCTACCAAGAATCAAATCGTCTTTCCCGCTGGCATTCTTCAGGGTCCGTTTTACGATATGGAGAACCCGAACAGTTTGAACTTTGGCGGCATAGGTGTAGTCATGGGACATGAATTAACGCACGCTTTTGATGATCAAGGTAACGAGTTTAAAGATGAATTAAAAATAATATTTTTATATATAATCTCATAATAAAAAACAAAAGTATATATAATATATTTCTTATAACAAATGTGTGCGTAAGCTAATTATGTTGTGAAAAAATTTTATTCCGAATCAACGATTGACTTTATAGCCAAATTGAGGATTTCTAGGACTTTTTACATATCATATTGAGATTTTCCCGCTTAAAATAAAAAATTTATCTCAATTTATTATTATTTTTTAGTTGCAAAGTATAATCAATCAGATTTATCCATTTATTTGAAAGTAATTTTATCTTTATTACTCGTGTATTTTGGGTGATGTTGAACAGGTCGAGAGTACGATTTACATGGAAATTTGCATCAGTGGTGGAACGACGCCACGATAGAACGATTTAAAAATAGAACAGAATGTTTTGTGGAACAGTATAATCAGTATCAAGTACAGGGTCGAAATATAAATGGCCGACAGACCTTGGGTAACAATATTGATTATTAATAATTGCTTACCGATGACAGAAATATCGGAATTTAGACCGATCGATTGTAATGCACACAGGAGAGAATATCGCCGACAATGGAGGCCTTAAGGCGGCGTATCACGCTTATCTTTCGATGCCTAAAAGCTACAAGGATCAACTGCCGCTACCCGGTCTCAATCTGACGCATCGTCAACTGTTCTTCCTGAATTTTGCACAGGTTGTCTAACAGAATTATCGCACGTGGTGTTAAATATATAAATATAGACATTGACGGAAGAATGCTTACTCTTGTAAAAAAATGCGAATTGCACGATAATTATGCCACATGTCGCGTTAATTAACGTGAGAAATGTCCGCAGGTTTGGTGCTCCGCTATAACGTCCGAAGCAATGACTCTCCAGATCGAGAAGGATTCTCACAGTCCGCCGAGATACAGAGTGATAGGACCACTTTCGAACCTGCCAGAATTCGCGATGGAATTCAACTGCCCTAAGGACACGAAGATGAACCCGGTTCATAAGTGCGAAGTGTGGTAACGCCTCGTACTTTTTTTCAGACTGATTCATTGAGGATTCAAGTTCGGTTGAGCTTGATCTTTAGCGCCGTGGTATGGGACCGTCGCGGCTATCTACGTGCCGTTGCGTAAAGAAGGGAGATACATACACGTCGTAAAACACGGAACTTGCTTCGGGCATCGGACTGTGCGTTTTCCTTCGCATATCATATTACTTATCATATGTGAGGATAGCCGCTTAAATTCTTACGTTTTTTTTTTTAATGTGCATGATTTTGCCGAAATTTTCGAACGTCAAGAACGCTGTCAAGAATTGTCAAAAAACTGTCGACGCTGCCTTTTCGGCTGCAGATTCTCTGCCAAATTTAAAATTGATTTTTTTTTATCGTTTATTTTAATATTGTACTTAAAAATTAAGTAAATATTCGGGACGTGAGTATACAATTCGAGTAAGCTTTGTTCTTTTTATCTGTCTTTAATTCCTAAATATTTGTGAATCTTGAAATTAAAGAGGATTTATATAGTAATTTCCCTCACACAGGCAAATCAAGGCTTGTATGTGAGCTGGTTAGATTGCGTGAAATATATCACGCACATTTTTATAGAATGATAGATATTCCATCGGTTAATACTTTCCGTTATAAATCTGAATTAATCTCTTAAGTAACACCGTTCGCAGCGCGGATTGACATTTCTTCGCAATCACAAGGCAACGCAAGAAACGAGATAACTTTTGCAAGAGAGAAATCCAATTTTTGTTGACAAGAATTAGTGATTTATATATGACGAATGTTTCGAAAAGATACGTACTCGGAAATGATCAGAGAGTTTTCTGTTTATCGAAAGAATAACACACACACATACACATATAAGAACTATTACATATATTATTTTTAACGTTGAGATGTGTCGTGATCAGCACCGCTTCTTTTCGACATAGCTATAGTTTATCGAGATTATCGAAAGTGCTTAAAATCAACTAACTAGGAACGCAAAAATATTCTCCATATACAGTATACTGTCGTTTTTCACTTTTATACATGGAATCAGTATTATAATCATCAATCGATTCAAACATAGGACGATGGCTGAAAGCACTGAAAGGATAAACGAGTAATAGATAAAATAAAATTGAATCTTTGTTTAAATTAAATTGAACACTAATCAGTATGGAAAAATCGTAAGATGCTACCACGTAGTATAATTAATAGTTCTTAAAGTTATTTTTATGTTACTTTTATGCGTTCAATTTTTACGCATTTAAATTTCAATCAGGTGGGATGTCTAAATGTTTTACCAATGCAAGCAGTATTTTACAATGCATTAACTATAATCTACGATATAATTCATAGTTTACGGACGTTATAAAATAATAAGTATTATCTGAAGGTAAAACAGTAACAAAAATCTCGCATGCTTCAATTTAATTTTTTTTTTTTTTACTACAAAGTTTTATAATTATTAATTTTTTAATGTTAGTCTCAACATTATACGCGAAATATAAACATTATTTCGCTTTTAATGATCTCGGTAAACCGTGGCTGGAAGGCAATTGGGTGCCGTAACATTCACAGTCAGGATCTACTAGTGCGTTTTATATAGGCTTAAGAAGTTAATTTTATTGAAGAAATAAAAAAATTACTTACTCTCTTATGACTAGCGCGCGCTAGACGGAATTCGGTCGTCGAGATCGCGGTAACGCGACACGTGCGCGCGAGACGATACACTATTGCTGATGTCAAGAGAAATATTTTTAAATGTGCTTAATTGTATATTTCGTGGCATCCAGCGCATATTTGATATTCGAGCGAATCAGAGGTTTTTGATCCAGCGGGAAAACGTCTCTGCTAAAAAGAATCGATAAGATTTATTTTGTGAAATTGTGGATATCTAATTTTTAAAATTGTTTTTCTTTTTTTCTCAAAAAAGGGAAGGAAGGGGGAAGAGAGAGCGTTAAAATCTAAAAAGATTATTATATTTTGCAAAAAAATAATCGTTTCTAATTCAGTTTAAATATTGTATGAAGTTTTTTTTTATATAGAGATGGTGCTCTGTATGGACAGTAAATGTAAGACGTTGTTTGACTTGATCTCATGCTTACATAGGATTGCCAGAACATAATTCTATATATATTTTCTTCTTTCTTTTCGCGAGAGTTATATATATATATTGTTATATTAAAATATTAAATAATTGTATGCAGGAGAGCTTATAACATATAACGTTTTATTGATGAAGGCTGAAAGAGTTTGTAAATAATGTGACTTCGAGATTGAGAAGGCTTGTGTATGTCTATCAACAGAATGACATAGATCTTTGTTTTTAATGCTTATTAACATTAACTTTAGCATTCTAATTAGTAAGAAACATAAACTTTACCGTAATCGGCCTGCAGCGATCAAAACTCGAAACGAACAAAAATGCTACAGTTATAATCTTCTCGTTGCTAGACGAGAGCGAAGTCAATAGCGAACATATCTTGGAATATCATAGACAATATGGGAACTATCGACAATTTAGCTATTTTTTTCTGCGGTATAAAAGATACGTGAAAAATTTCGTGTTTTACTTCGTACTTTTTAATACAAAACAGACTCGAAGAGATTAACTCATATACGAATATAAATTAATGTAACAAAAATGAAAACTTGCGATATGTACGATACATGATATGAGTCTTTCAGAAGCCAAACACTTTTCAACTTCATTTTTCTTTTAAAGAAATTTCTTAAAGAAATTTACAAAGGAGTTGATCAGGTTAATTTCCGAGAGGTTCATATATTACTGCAAAAATAGTGTTAAAGAATCAATAGGTATTTATTCTGTGAGGTTTACATTTATTTTCTACACACAGGGATATTATATTTAAATTCTTTTATAAGATAAAAGGCTTAGACTAATAACTTGCTAAATCACATGAGACAAAATTATTTTACATTCTTGGCTTATGTTGCTGCATCACTTTAATAATACGCTCGCGATAAAAGATTCTGATGCAGTTTTATTTCAAACATAAATTGTAAGAAATAAATTTAAAAAAAATATGAGCCATGCACACACAAAGAAAAGTATACACTATTAATAATTCACGTGGCATAGCATGTCATTATCCTTTCTGCATCTTGCGACGTATATATTTATGTATCTTAATTTTATTCTCGTTTTACTTTGAATTTTTTTCAGTTATCACGAAAACCTTCAATTACGCTGTGAGCATAACAATATTGTAGCTCAAGCTAGTTGCATACTTCAAAAGAGACGTTAATCAAAATCTGATTTGTTTAAATATATATCGAAAGAAAATAAAGAGATGAGATACACATACATTTATATGTAGTCTCTTCTCATAAAAGAAAGAGAGCAAATATTATAAATAGCGAAAAACATCATTGTACATTATGTAAGACACACTTATTATTGACGCACGTAGTAAATTTATTTACGATTCCAAAAATTCGTAACGAGACGTTCGTATAAAGAAAAGGAACTACTGATAATTAGATGATTACACTTTACTTTCTTTTAGATTACATTGCTAAACACCGAAGAAATACGTTTTTTTCGAATATTGTAACAATAATTCTAAAAAAACTCACTAATCCTGACACATTTTGATACAATGATTAAGTACGCATTATAAAGTCAATCATTACATACTATGATTTCTTTCTTCATTTTTTTTGTGCATTTTTGTACATTTTTGTTCGAACAAATAGATAAAGAATTTAGTTGTTGGACTTTTGGGAATATCTCTTTTAGAATAGAAAATAATCAAATATTAATGCATTTTTATGCTCGAGAGAATACGATATCTCGCAAGATGAGAAAATTCTACGATCCATTGGGGATATATCTAGGATTAAATCTAGGATCCCTGTGTTATAGGGTTAAAAACTCGTTAGATTTGAAAAATCAACGAGGTATGTATAATGCGGAAATGGGAAAATTTTAGAAAATACTGTGAAACATACTGTCCACGTATTTTATTCCTCGCCGGAATCGTTCCATCCCTCTCTCGTTCCCGCAACTCCTTTAAAAAGTCAAAGTGGCGAAATACCACGTAAGAAGAAGCCAAATTTTCTCTAATTATAACGTAAGATCCATATAGGCCTTAAATATTTGACGCCGATGCATAATGCATTTGTAAATGTTCGTTGTTTATAATAATTGTGAATAATGATTGTAACAATGAGAGGAGTATGTATCGTCTTTACGATTACATTGTTGCGCGTTATGTTCGAAGATACTATTCGTGTATGGTTTTGTGTAACACAGAAAGTGTATCGGTCAATGACGATGTTCGCCATGATTATTTTTCTGTATTGTACATTATGTACTATATATATATGCTTACATTATTAAATCAAAATTAAAGAAATAGAAAAATCTTTCGCGCTTACTGCTAGAATTATATTCTTTGCATTATTCTCTTCCGTAAAAGTATAATGTCACATAGTCTCAATGCATTATATGTTTTATGTATTATATTCATATTAATATTTTCTAAACAGTATTCTCTTAATTAATGAAGATTTTTTTTCAAGTTGAATTATTGAGAAATTATGTGCAAGAAATTATGTAAGATATTAATTAATGAGATGAACAATATTGTTTATTATAATAAATTTTGATTTTGATTATAAATAGGTGCATGTAATTTTTTTATGATTCTAAAGACACGCACGAGATGTTAGCTTTGGAATACTTGTGTGAACTATCTTGTTTATCGAAAATATAAAGATAATATTGTTGATATAAGAGATTGTGGAATATTTCAGGTATATTTATAATCACAAATGCGATATTTCTTCACCATCGATTAATTTGTACCGTAACGTTCTGAAGAAATGTAGGATTTTTCATATTTCTAGATAACAATATCGAGTTGAGCTTTCGAGACCTTTTAGATCTTGATCTCGCTTTATGACGTGCCTTCGTTACACTTAAATTGTTAACGCATATTTCCAGTAATATCGAATTCGAATTTTTCTTCTTCCATTGCAGATTATACCACACGTTTTCCAAAATGCAAATAAATACACTGATAATAACCATCATGGAGAAAAAACAAATAGTTAAATGAATGTGCACGTATTCCACCGGTTGGAAATTGCTCGATTGAAGATAATTGGATCGGCTATAAGCTTCTTCTGAGATCCACTTTTTTTCAAGATATCTGAATATTCCTGCCGAACGCATACGCATTAAGCTATCGACAGAGTTGCAAATATCTTGTATTAAATTAAAGATCAAATAAAAAAAAAATTAATTAATAATATATAATTGCATAATAAATAATTTAAACGTAATTTACAAATTACGTATATAATAACGTATAAACAATAATGAATAATCAATAGAATAACAATAAATGATTAATTAATTTTGATATGAATGACCAAGAATCTCTTAGAATCGACAAATTAATTTTTTTTTCTCAAAATATCGATTTTATTTCGGCATGCAAATAAGCCTTTTTTTATATATACCGAGTTGTATTTAAAGTTAAAAAAATGATAAAAAGTGATGCTTACTAAGAGTCAATGAGTCGCCGGTGTTGCGCTACTCTGGCGTGCAGGAACGCTAATTTGAGAGGGCAATAAGTGTCGGGCAGTTGTATCATGTGGCAATTGTGCTCAGCTTTATGGTAAATTGGTAGAAATATGGCGGGTGCTTCCAAATAAACGAAACCAGGACGGCATAATTTCGAAGCGAGAGTCGCGCTGTCTTTCATGTCGGGGCAGTCATCGTTCATCAATCCCTTCCAAATGGCTTGTAGATCACCTTCCTCTGATCCGTCCTGTAGAATATTACAATTTCCCAAAACATGTGATATCTCTCTCTTGCATTTATACTTTCTAACCGAAAATCTGTGCGCAAAAATTCGCGTTACATTTATACATTTTTTTCTTTATTTCCATCTTTCACGCACCACTGTAAAGTAACGGTATGCACTGCTGTCCGTTCTGATACAAAGCGTGTGCGTCCTCTTCATCGCCACGTCTTCGAGATTAGCCAGAGGAACGGAGTTTCCTTTGCTCGTCAGACAGGAGGTAAGAGCACTACAGAATCCGCATGACAACAACATTCCCATCACCAAGAAAGATAGAATTGTTAATCGGAAGGGCCAACTTGTCGGTATTTTCTCAAATCCTAAATAACGAACATGACAAATTTACTCGTCGTATTTTATCGTTTATCATCCATTCATTTGTACGGTTTCAATCGCATGCGTATATATATATATATGTCATACCTTGGCCGGTCATGCCACCTAAGACGTAAAGGAAATTGAAAGATAATGTGGAAAGCTCGTCGTTGAACTCCTTGTAATTAACATAGATAAGCTTCTTTACACGATATATTCCCATGATGCTGAGTGCAATACATATAACGGATATCAGAGAGGCTAGCCACAAACCATGGCTGAAGATATTAATGTACCACCATTTCGTGATAATCGCACCCTCCGACCGAACAAATAGAGCGTATCTAAGGGTGAAAAATTTAACGATAATTGCAAATAGAAATGCGCGAGCGCAATTTAATTAATCATTATCTAAACGGGACTTTTGGAAAATATCGTTTCCGGAAGATCGCGCGCGGCGATTATATTATTAAAATTAAATGGAACAAGATCGCGTTATCTCTTACTCTACGATAAGCATCTTTCAGCGCAGTTACACGTATACCGTCGTACATGCGTGATAAGCAAGTTTACTCCGGATAACGATCGCGATGCGAAAACTTATCTCCGCTCTTTCCATCGCTTTCGCGGAACGCGACCGCCACGCGAGGAGAAAATGAAATCAGAAAGTCATTAGCCAAGATATGATCGCGCGGATCGTATATTATATCTCTAAGGTATACTAACCGGAACGGGTTAACGACCGACGCGACGTAAAAGCGGTAAGTTGAAAAAAAACCCTTCGCGTCGCGCGACGCGGAACGAAAGCTCGCGATAAAAGGGCGCGCGTCCCCCTCTCCCCCTTCCACCCTTCCACCCTCCGCCCCCCGCCTCGCCACCCGGAGGAGGCTCGTCGCTCACGTTGTTGCATTAAACGAAGGGGGTGGATCGGTGGTTCAAATTAACCTGGCTGGCGTTCGACTTACGAGATGGTCGTGAGCGGCACGCTGTAGGTGTAATAACTCGACGTGTACGAGTACATCGCCTTGGCGCTCAGCAGTGCGTGAGTATCTCCATTCATCAGGGTCGCGGTGGCCGACTGTCTCGCTCTTCGATAAATCGTCCTGCATTTTCGTCGAAGAGACGCCTTTATTACGGCGCCGCGCACTCGCTCGTCAAACGCAACCCTCTCCCCCCCCCTCTTCCCGCCTCCCCCGCAACCCCTTCCTCCAGCTACCGCGCCGCATAACGTGTCCCTTTTTACCCCTTTCTCCCTTCTACCTTCCCCGCGCGTTCTATACTCCCATCCTGATACTATACTTATACCTGTCTAGACGAATGAATCATGCGAGTATTTTGACCCACACCGGCGACGTGGGTGTGGGTGGTACGCGGAAAATTGGGCAGGTTCTACGTACGGCTTCGTCACACATACCCCTTTGAAGACGCGTCGTCATGAAAATCGTCCGTCAAGACGATATTATGGTCAATAAAATTGCCGTCAAGACGATATTACGGTTGTTTTCGGCTATATACAGACTGACGCGGGAGAGGAAGTGAGGGCGCTTTGTTGGCCTCCCGAAATAATCTTGAGCGAAAAATCTTTTATCAACGATGGACATTTGATTCTCGATAGCTGTCACATGAGTCTAAATTTATACAGAATCTCAAAATACTTTATACGAGTCCGCTGTCAATGTTACTTATGTCAAACATAAATTATTGTATATAGAGACTCTTTCTTAAAAGTTGGAGAATCTAATCGAATTTTACCCCCATCCCCTGCTCTGCAAATTACGGGAAAATATTTATTTCAGATAAACTTTTAATTTCGAAAATGTATTCTCCATCTTTTGAGAAAAAAAAAAAAGAATACAAATGAATTTAAGAGCCAAGCGTATCGTACAACACTAACTTGAACTTCAAAGCTTCTTCCAACGCCGTCCAGGTATCTCCTATTAATCCCGTCACTTCGTTCTTATTCGCATCTATGATGATATATCGATTCTTCTAAAACGATATTTATCTTCGGACGATGTCGCTACCGTTGCAGTTTTTTTCGAACTTGATAATCGCGGACCGCGCTTACGGAAAAACGACGATAATGACAAGCAATAAAGGATCATCGGAGATCCTGATACTCACGAAATCCATGGCGACGACGAGGGTCTTTCCGCGCATGTCGTTTATCGCGTTGACACTACAGAAAGCAGTGTTGTTCCACTTTAGAACCTCGAGCTGCTCGAATTCCTCCGTGATCGCGTTCCAACGCCAAACGTGTCCCGGTTTACTCCTGATGATCTTGGTTTCCTGGCTGTTCTGCAGGAGTCTGAGACACATCTGTCCCACGACGCACGGAAGTATCACCTGCAACCATCGTACGCGATATAATCGAAGTATATAATAAAATTGAATTTTTGCGAACGAAAAATAGGAGTTGAGAAATAAGTTATTTAAATTGTTGGAAAACAACGCGAGATATATCGCAGCACCGATAAAAAGAGATGCTTCATCGCGGCGTTTCAACCTTACGCTTCGACGTTTCCAGTTTTACTGCGCGAACAGGACTGTGGAAATCGTTCGCGTGAATTCTCATATTGTTCTTTGTCGCAATGTGAATAGAGTAATAATTGACAGGTTTGACATGGGAGGTGAAAAGCTATTGTTGCCATTTGATTGCGTCGCGTCAATTATCGGCAAGTGTAAGTATGCGTGAAAGAACTTGTGTTGTGCCACATACACGCGAGAAGTTATATTTTTTCAAGAGATTGAACATAATATGTAATGTGTGTGTTTACTATAAAACATATCTTTGTTTGTATATTTAATGCTCTGATATCATATTATGATCCGATGAATTATCGTAAAAGTGTTATTTACAGTTACGTCAGATCGTTAAGTCACGCTTTCAAATAACTCTCTGAGAGTCGGCGGTAACTTAATTTCAGTGATAAAAGATTAAGCAAAAATATTTAAAAAAACTTTTTGTTTACATTATTGCAGACGCGATAGAAAGAAGACTTCAAATAATGCGCATCATTTTTATCCGATTAAATAAATTCATTCATTTATGTAACAATAAGTATTTTATATTTATTATCTAAATATCATATGTCGCTTTATATTGTAAGGTCAAAAAGAGCGATAGTAACGCGTGTCTGATGAAGACTTTAATGCTTGGCGAACGCTGTATCATATATATAATACAAATAATAAATTCTATAATCTTTTCAGATACATGCATGTATTAAGTGCATATCTTTGCTTTTATTTTTTTATACCAAATGTTTCAGACTCATATTCTTTCGACCTCAGATCGGGCAACAAATCAATTTTCTTTCACAAGACTATTATTTATCGCAAGTTTCTAATTTTGAACATGCGAATGTCATGACAATTAAGTGTTAAATTATGTTATTCGCAAGATATATTCAACTGTATCGAGAAGCGGAAATTTCTTATGTAAATCGACGTAAGAGCGTGCTGAATCATTCTGCTAACGAATACGACAATTAATAGCTGTTGGAATTTAATTTGTAATTTTATATGCGAAATAAAAAGTTAGTTAGCATGAATGGGTAAGATAACGTCAGTATATTGTTTGATCTACATGCATTTTGATGTGTAGAATTTCATAAGAGTGTTCTTGTTGATCTTTTAATAGATTATAAGATTATTAATTCCTGCGATATATGTTCTTAACTCTTGTTTTTAGACTTTTTTTTAACTTTCTCATCAATCTTGCACATCTTGTATAGTCGGCTTTATATAAATTGCAGTCTATTTTGAAATTACTGCGACAATCAAGCACTATTGCAGCTGTTCTCAAAATGCTTTTTCAAACGAAGTTAATGCTAATTTCTAATAGTCAAGTTTTAATTGTAATTGACGAGACTGATATTAAAATATTTCTAATATTATCAATTTACTAATCTTTATATGCCAATAGTACATTATTGATTTGAAATTTTATTACATTGTTCTTGTGCAGTAAAATATTTTTAGCTTCAGAACGCGTGCCAGTATTTATTCATATATATTTTTCTCTTTATTTTATATATATACAAAAAAGAGGCACAGTCATCAGCCTAATTGACAGAGCTTTTCGGCTCATTCACCCGAGATTCCACCGAAAATATCTTGAATTCGTTGTGAACACGTTAAATAATGAATATCTGCTCTCTCGTTCACTTTCCAAATAATATAAGAACGTCTAAAAACATTATTCGAATTATAAGAAGAATATAAATTTATCTAATTCGAATAGCAACGAAAATATAGAATATCTTGCGTTACGTTCCGGTATTCTCAGAAAAATTCAAGCCTGTGGTCCGCGATTTAGAGCTGCATAAGGATATCGTACACATAACATGAATAAATTACGATGATTTATTCGTGTACATAAAGACACTCTGTCAAATGAGCTGCGCAGCAATATAGTATATAAGATCCCGTGTAAAGATGCGTTTAATGTGAAATACTTTCAGTTCAATTAACTGACAGTTGCGTTCCGACTTGCGTGGCTCTTCTCGGTGTCTTTGACACCGGATGTGGTGAGTCGCCTTCTCTTACAGATCCAGTTTCAATTTTTTCTTTAAAGGCTCGACACTATTCTCCAGTTCATGCGCTGATCTGTCGATTATTCGGACATTATTACAATGCTTCTGAGCAACAAGCCGGATAATTCCTTTCTCAACGGCTGGACCGGAAAGGTTTGTAGATTTCTAAGGTCACGGAAGAGCATATGCACTCTTCAACTTGATTCATATATATACATCTATATGTAAACTATCATTTTACATTCCACGTCTTATATATTATTTAATAAATCCTAAAATCTCATTAGAAGAAAAAGAATTTGTGCTTTGTTTACCGCGCTTGACTATTAATTAGCCCATTTTTCCGATTCGTGGATATTCAATACCAGAGCCTTCGACTTAGTTTTTAGATATACAATTAATTAGCTTTTATAGGAAGAGAACGTTCCTTGTTCTTTTTAATTGTACCGATAACGGTGATCCGACGAATCAAGTCTCGTCAGAAAGGAGGCGATCGCGCGATCGCAAAAGCGAGATACCTTCGGCGAAGCTATAAGCAATTCCGTTCCGGTTCCTTGCGAGGATGCAAATTATTATAATTGATTCCAGAAAAGAAACGACGAAACAAGTAGGAGAAATATGGAGATTGGTGTAATCAGGTAGCTATAAAACTTTATTGGACGACATAATGCACCTTAGTGGATGCGGTTACAATGTAAGGGCGACCCGTCGTTCAGATATGATGATCTTTAACCAGATATGATGACAGAGTTCGTCGCCGATCAAGGTACTCATTACTTGACGATCAAAAATAAACAGATATCACGGAAATTTCGATGAGACATCACGGCCGAGTGTTCTTCACTTTTCATCTTCCGGCGAACGCGTACACGCATGGATATGTCACTTTTAATTAACCGAAATAAATTATTTTACCGTTAGACAAGCATCCCCTGGATCCCCTTTATATTTCTTCCATCATTCGACTGTGGAACGTTTGTCTATCCGTTCGTCAAAAACTCGTAATTAAAACGTAATTAAATATATAAATATTCTTTGTGTGACACGTTTTTTGAATTGCCTTCTCATTTCTCCAAAAATATTACTTAAGAAGAAGTCTCTCTCTCTCTCTTCGACAGTTCTGTCTGGAATCGAGGCTATTCTATATATCATCAAGACTCGAAGTACATACGTATCACGCCGCGTTTTTTGCAATTTAAAAATCTACCTCACCGAGAGCAGAGCACATGACTCGGCACGTAAGACGGATTCAACGTGATTCAACATCCGATGCAATCGGCCGCGTTTATCCGAAATCTCCGGGTTTCGCTCGCGAGGAAGATGTATGCGAAATGCAAAAGGATCGGGCGTTTAGAATATACACGACGTGGTGCATCTTCGATTGCGCGCAGCGGGATTTAAATCTTTTTGAGGCCCCATTTGGATTTCAAATGCCTGGGTAGAAGCAGCTATCTCGTGTTTACTGGACCCGATCTCTTCATCTCTTAACCCCTTTCTCCCCCACCCCTTTCTCTCTTCTCTCTCTCTCTCCCTCCCTCTCTCCCTCCCTCTCTCTCCCTCTCTCTCTCCCTCTCTCCCTCTCTCTCTCCCTCTCTCCCTCTCCTCTCTCTCTCTCTCTCTCTCTCTCTCTCTCTCTCTCTCTCTCTCTCTCTCTCTCTCTCTCTCTCTCTCTCTCTCTCTCTCTCTCTCTCTCTCTCTCTCTCTCTCTCTCTCTCTCTCTCTCTCTCTCTCTCTCTCTCTCTCTCTCTCTCTCTCTCTCTCTCTTCTCTTCCCTTTTCCGCCATCATATTTCGCTATCGTGCATCGATAAGACAAAGTAGACCCGGTATATACTCGCTCCTGCGTGCCCTCAATTTCGAATAAGCATAAAAGATTCGATTCGACCGATCGATCGATCGATCGATCGAGCGCGCGCGGTCAAGACCGTGCACAAATTGCACACGTTCGCACGACATTGTGTGCAACACGAAGGCGAATTTGAAAGTTTTATACGGTACGGCGATATAAAGTAAACGTGCGCCGATATCTCTCGCCGCGTTCGGTCGCGCGCGTGTGGCTTAAAAAAAGGAACAAAAAATATTTCACAGTCGGACGGATGCGATCGCTTCTCGTTTAACGATACGTGATACGGACGATGCATAAAACATTTCCATGCGGCCAGCGACCGACATGGAACGCACTTTCGAATTTTTTTTCACTTTCATATACTATATATTTTTTTTTTTATTATACGAAGTTATTCGTGACGGTTTTAAATCGATGATGGAATAATAACGATAATTGCAATTGTAATAATAATGGTAGCTTAACAGCAACAATATAAAATTAATAAAAAAAAGAATCAATATCAAAAATTAAGCAAAGATCGAACTGTATCGATAATTGTATGGATAAAAAAAGTAATTAAAAATATTACAATCGTGTACTGAAGACTAAGTCGTTAAAACGTCTGTCCTCAGTGTTCGAAACGAGCAAGCATTTAAATTTCGCTTATTTTCGGTGCCGCTAATTATTTTTTGTTTATAAGGCATTAAGACAGCGTGCGACTTTCGCTGTTATTCAACCTCTATTCTATCATAACAGCTACCAAATCTGTAAACACTGTGGTTGTAAATCTTTTAGTAATGACAGAAAACGATCGACAAATTAGCGCGTGTAAATAACAACGAAAATCACTTTGTCACACAAACTCTCGAGATCTCGCGAAATCTGGAGCATTCGAGAAAACCGTCCGTATAAGAGTGGCTGCCGCGCGCAATTCGGCGCGGATCACTTTAAAGTTCAGAGTTACCGCTATCTAAGACATCTATCGATTCTCGCTATCGAAGTCGCTTGCTTCGCTGCAAAGCTTGTGATTTCGCGTTTGCTTGGCGCATTGCATAAACTCACTGACATTTTTTTGTAAATATATTGTATATAACGTGTAGTGCAATTTGTGACAATTATAATTCTTGTGTGTGCGACACTTTTCGTCTATGTACCGTTTTTTTTTTTTTTTTTTTTTTTAATTATCGAACACCCAGATCGGCTCGAGTTATTCCTCTTTCGAAGGGTACCTTGGTCTTCCGCAGGTTTTTCCGTATGCTAATCGGGGAGCGCGCTACATGATCCCGATATCCCTCATCGTATCGACTTAACTCATTGACACAAGGGATGGAGGGGTGAGGGATGAGGAAGGGGGCCACGACCGACGGTCGGTGCCCGCGTGAATCCTTTCGGCGATCGCGACGATCTTTGACGGACCGTCGGCGTTGTCGGTCAACGATTTGCAAACCGGCGCGTAGGGAAGAACGAAGTTAAAGCGTGTCCGTACTTCGCGAGGTAATCGCGGTGACGTGCGCGGCCAGAGGGGACGAAGAAGAGTAGGTTCGTACACGAAGAACGGTGGGATATGTGGCGGGTCGCGCCGGGTGCGACGGTCGAGCGCGCGGGCTTATAAGAGGGCGATAGAGGGGGGCTGGAAGGGGGGCGGCATTCGCGCGGCGGCAGCGACGGCGACGGCGACGGCGACGGCGACGGCGACAGCGGTGGCGGTGACGGAAAGGGTTGGGAGCGGCGGGGAATAGCGAGAGAGGAGGAAGTGAGGCAGAGGGAGGAAAGGGGGACATTTGTTGGCGGCGGGTGTAGATATACGTTCGGCCCCTACAACGCGAGTGCGTAAGATACTACGGGAGAGAAGAGACGGAGAAAGAGAGAGAGAGACGTTCGCGCGAAGGAGGGAGATGGCGAAGTAGCGGAGAGGATAGAGGGAGTGAGAGAGGGTGGGAGGGAGGGGGAAGAAGAAAGAAGAAGTAGAGAGGATAAGGCCTCCACCTCGGACATATATGCGGTGAGAATTCGCGCCTCCTGTCTCAGTGCTTGACAGGCCGGCAAGCTCTTAGGATCCATTGGGTTCTACCAGTCACGTCGCTGCCCCTCGCACACGATCATCACCTTCTTCGTCACCTTCCTCTCTTCGGGATCACGGCCGGATATATCGGTGGTTGATGCTCGCAGATTTGAGGGTTGATGCTGGTCAGCGCGAGAGACTGGTACCCGCAACAATAGTATACCCGGTGGTGCCGGCCGAGTCAGAGTACCGGAAGTGTAACGATCGCGAACAGGAAGGGTGACGAATAGTCGCGCGGCACGAGCGAGGGACGTAAGATTGATTCCATCGTCGAAGGTTGAGGTAACCAGGTCGGATTTCGCGCCATGACGTCTAAAGGTGAACTGACAAGAAACGGGAACTGTCACTGAACGATCACGCGACAACGCGTGTCTTGGACCGACAGTAGACTGGTGCTGGGGTTGAAGGTCACGAAGATGCACCGGACCGCATGATCTCCTGGACAATTTGCACAAAATCTCAACAAGATACTCTAAAGTGCCTTGTGATTTTCTCTCTCTCTTTCTTTCTTTCTTTTTCTCTCTCTCTCTCTCTCTCTCTTTCTCTCTCGCAGTGATTGGTGTGCGTGAGAACGGTTTTGGTGAACACCATAAAAAGTGGAGCAAACCGCTCAGAAAATACCTGGCAATATCCTTTAGATCACATCTTCTGCATAGGCCAAAGAGATTTGTTTCCTTGTCGAAGATCCACGAGATTCCACGGAGTTAATAGCTTCGCGACGTAAGAAGAAAGAAAGCGAAACTGGATCGTGCGGATCGCGATCGTGATCGAGGCCGGTCGCCTTCTTGCGGCGGAGCATCGTCTTCAGGGGACGGTGACGAGCTCCACGATAAAGGGACCAGAAAGTTCCTGCAAGAGGAGAACGTATGGTTGCGCAAGTTCAGGAAGAAGCTGGCGCTGCGACGAGGAAAGAGACTTTTTTTCGCGAAGGAAGCCGGAGATACGCAGGAAGAAGTAGAAGCGGAGAGAGAGAGGAAGGTCTGTAAGGATCGTCGAAGATAAACGATTTTCGTCGTCGAAAAGGGAAGACGAGGCTACGAGAAAATCAAAGATCCGTCTCGGAGGGAAGACAAGGACAAACTCGGGGAGCGACGAGCTACGATGCTATCGATCATCTGATCATTCTTGTCGCGACGAAGGCCGATCGTAGTTGATTCAACCAAGGGCGACCTTGAACAAGATGGTCACGAGGGCGCTGCTATTACTCTCGCTGGTCCTCCTCGGTGCCTTCGACGCCCCCGGCATCGAGAGAACCCATGTCCGGCACTTGGCGATGGCCGGTAACGCTTGCAACGCCTGCAGGTTGCACGAGGAGATCCGCGCGCTCAGTCTGGAGGCGATCAAGGAACAGATCCTGAACAAGCTCGGCTTGAAACAGGCGCCCAACATGACGGGCCGGGCGCTGCCAAGGATCCCACCGATCTCGAAGCTGATGGACATGTACGGGATGCAGGCCGATCAGCCACAACCACTTGAGCCCGGTATCACGCACCACGAAGAGGTTGACGAGTACACCGCCAAAACGGAGAGTGTCTTTGCCTTGGCGCAACCACGTAAGTTTCTTCTTCCTCTTACATTCTTCGGTGAATACAAAATATTTCGAGACAAATAAATACATAATAAATAGTATAGGAAGATAAAAAATTTATATAATATTATTTCATTTTATTTTACAACTTTTCTTTCCACATTTGTTAGAAGATATGTATATGTATAATTTGTCTTCCGAGATACAATTTGTCTCGTATTCCGGACATCCTGTACGTTGTTATGTTTAATTATTATTTTAAAGTCGTATTTTTTAAATTTTATTTATATTTTTTATTCATATGTAATTTCATTCATATTTTTATTTGATTTTGAAACTTACTCTTATTTATTTCTACGAGAAAAATATTAGTACGAATTTGATTTCCTGTGTGATTTACTTTTTTCTCAAGTTCAATAAAAGATTTGAAGACCTCTAACTAGATATTGTCATCAATATGTTATATGTATTTCACGTGCAAAAGTACTAGTTTAATTACAATTTTAATTCTTATGACACATACCATAATTACAATTTTAATTCTTATGACATATCATAAATCTAAAAACAAATAATGGAAAATTCAAATTTTGAAATTTATCGAAAATATCATACTCTACATAGTAGTCAATTAATGTACACAAGATGTAATGTACACAAGAAGTAATGTGATATTAAAAATCTTTTGCAATAAATTATTAAGTGCAATATAAGTCGAGTTGCGGTCATTTTTCTGCAAGATATTTAGTTTTGATATACAGCTGTAATAACTCGTTGCGTAACTTAGGAAAAGGTGATCCATGGCGCCAGGTTAAGATCTTTATCGCCATGATTTACTCAAAATTAATTACCGCAAATGATAATATTTCATACGCGACACACCGATCATGTTTTTCTTGATACAACTTTAAGTAACTTTAGTAACTTTTCAAGTAACTTTTCAAGTAACTTTAGTTATTCTTAACGATTCTCGGCGATCCATCCGGCGTATATACATGGCCACATACACTGAATTGCATTGTATCATTGCCGCTGATGAGCGTCGTATATAACTTTATAAATATATGTGTGTGTGTGTGTGTATATATATTTATATGTGTGTGTGTTTGTAGTAATAATTATATAACTGGCTCTTACACATATCGGATATATTGCTCTATGATTTATCCGATAACTCGTATCTACTGCAGGCAAATCTTCAGAACAAAGAAAATTTTGTAAATCTCTGTAAAATATAAATGAATTAAAATCGAATAAAATAAATTTAATTTTGCAAAATTAAATATTCAATCTTTGAAATCGGGGATTGTTTTTAAAATATTTGTATTTTCTCTCTCATACATTTTTTTTATTTTCTATCACGGTATTACTTACAATTAGCTTTGTGACTTAACGTTGAATGTAAAATAGAGAAAGTAATGTAATTTCTTAATATATTTTGATCTCGAATGAAGATTTTTAAATTCCTTATTTTGGTATCCTTTCGTGTAATTTATAATAATAATCGAAATAAATAGATAGCGTTTGACATAAATATTTAACATTTCTATAAAACTTATTTAATTAATTTTAAAGATTAAAGCTTAGAAAATAATTTTTTTAAATTCTTTACTTTTTTATTTATAGAGTTTTTATAACCGAATAATTTGCTCTCTAAAACTGTTATATATCAATTTAGTCTTATTAGTAGTATGGCGTGTTCTTCCGAGTGCTTCATATATTAATACATCTAAATGATTAATGCTGACTAAAATTGAACTCTTTAATCGTCGATGATGCAATTTTAGACTTTCTTCGATCTTTGATGCATCTTCTGACAATTTTGATTTAAAATTTGATTGCTTTGTCGTTTTGAGAGTTTTCGCAAGGCGATAATAGGCCTTATCGAGGCTCCGACCTCTCTCTCCCCTTAGTCCCTATATAATATCTTACACTAGGTGTCCCAGAATTCGTACATTTCGGACTTTTTGGCAATTCTTCACAGTTTTTGTGGGCAATTTCTTGTTGCAAGAATTGAGTGAGAAATTATCATTAGTCATAAATTTGTGACATGGAACGATAAATATTTTGACTTTTAATTAATCCTGTAATAATACAAAGCACAATTTCAATTAAAAAATTAGAAAGCTTACGAATGAGACTACGTCTGCAAAGTGTCCTACTAAAATAAAATTGGGAATGTTAAATATCATAGGCCTCACACTCGACGACTGGTAAAGGCTTAAGAACATTGCGTGTTTTCGGGGACACCCCATATGCGTTCCGTGTATAATATACACTTGTTAAGGAGCAGAAGGAGAGAGCTCCAAACGCGGTCCGTCGCCGCACGAGTCCCTCGGGCGAAAGTGCCTTCGAGCCACTTGCCGCTAAGCACGTAATAGTGGCGGTAGGAACCGCAACCCGCTATTAGGGCCTCCGTGTGTTCGCGAAAAAGAAAAAAAAAAGAAACAAAATAAGATCAACGACCTGCTTAGGAGCTTGGCGAGAAACCGATCGGTCCTCGGGGTACGGCCCCCCCCCCCCCCGGTGCTTTTTTTCGGGCAAAATTTGAATTTTATTAGCGTAATTTTTGTGCACCTTTTTCGCGCGCATCCGTCTCGACGACGGCGAGTTTGACAGAATTCACCGGCGCATCGACTACCATATTGTGGACGATTATCGCGTATCGCGTGATTACGGACACTTTGGCATTCCGATATAAGCGTTGCCATTTATTATTATCATCGCGCCAATTATAGCTTTATTTTCAAGTATTGCAATCGGAATACATGAGAGAGCCGAAGATCGAGGTTTTTGCAGCGGATTCGCATTGCACATTGCCGTCGCATCGGGTGGATCGCTAATTACGGTTGCTCGAAGGCCGTTGCTCGTAACCATGATGAAGCGTTACACCCTCAGTTTACATTGAGGATAAATTACAGAGAGGCGAATAAGCTGGAAAATTTAATTATTAATTATTAATTACGCACGAGTGCCATATCATTGAAATTAAAATAACTGTCATTGAGATTGTTACAATTTTTTTTATTATATTGTATTACTTATTAAAATGATTGAAGATTGGAGGTACATCTCATACATTGTAAGATAAAAATGTTCACAGCATTTTGCACATGAAATTATTATAGAGAAAAAAAGAGCTGTTAAAGATGCGTTTATAAAAAATTATTTTGAAATGTATATTGAGATGTAGATTGATATTACATAGAATGGAATGTATATATATATATATATATATATATATATATATTATTCTTCTATGTATATATATATATATATATATATATATTATTCTTCTATGTAAAAATAAAATTAAAACAATAGAATGGAATAGAATTAAAAACAATAGAAAGATCTTTATAAAGTATTTATTAGAAGACAAACTTCCAGAAAAGAACTAAAAAGAGAGTTAGAAAGAATTAAAAACGCAAAAAGAGATGGCAAAAAATGCATTTAAAAAAATGTTCAATTTAAATTATTCAACATTAATCTTCCCAAAAAATGTGGTCGCCGTATAGATCACAGCCTCTTGTTTATAAATCATATTTGTTTATAAACAGCTTGAATTATGAAATTATAATCAGCACGGCATTCTAAACATTCTAAACTCTTCCTAAGTCGCCATATCTTCCGTTAAAGTGTGTCAATATATGTTTGCTTCCTAAACTGATCTTGCCATTGCAACGATTAAAAATAAGTTCGCATATATTTAGCGTTATGCAGATAACGAACGAGACGATGCGCGAACGAGAGTTCGAAAGTTACGCCAATGTCTGGCATTATCGGTGAGATTAATAACCGGAACGATTTAACGAAAAAAAAAAATATATATTTAACTGGATGACATGGCGCTTTTTACGTACAGTGCGTGAGTACCGTGCGTAAAAACGCGCGTACTACGCCCAATAACAATTAAATTTCGATACCGGCCGCCGCCGAACTTGAATAGAAAATAGCATCGAAAGAGTGCTAAAAAAAGAATCCCTGACCGGTATCATATTCGCGACGGGTTATCACCAACGACCTCTTGTCTCTTCTGTTCGAGCATCTCGGTCCCGCTGCAGGGAACGAGCTTTGGAAATTCTTTCGTGCGAATT